>NMRB01001487.1:9093-33728 GCA_002633025.1 Notospermus geniculatus
AAGGTGAAACAGACAGACAAAGTTCGTGTACAGCACTTGCAGCATAGGTTGGGACCGGACACCAGTCATTGACATTTCATCTGCACTCCACTGCGCATGTGCCGACCTCGCCAATTTGACCTTGACGAAGGTAGGAGACAAGTGAATTTTGTCGTTGATTATTTCGTAATTTCTGATTTATGCGTTAATGAATCCCGAATTTGTTATGCCTGTTATGTAATATTAGATTTCCTGATCACATTCATACCGTATATTCGTAATTTCATCGTGTACTTTCTTTGGAATGATCATTTCAATCCGAGATCGGCTCTCCACTCTCCAGACTTGACTTGTCTGTCTGTGTCTCTCTGCCAACACGAGTTGTTTGTGCCGGCCGGTCCGATTTGATTGCCAATAAATTATTGAGTGCCCTCCCTAGGGCTTGGCGAATGTACATTAGTTGCCAAGAAAGAGTGGGAGGAGTCGTAATTGCAAGGGTTGTCCTACCCTTTTTACCACGTCGTACCCGTCCAAGAATCATCATCAATCAGGAAGGAAGCCAAGCCCAGGACCACCAGTCACCAGATCCAGAGCAGGACCCCAGCCGTACCACCAAAGACTCATGCCAGTGATTAGACCCCCCCCCCCCCATATATTTTTGGCAGATTTTTTAGCAAGAAAAAATTTAATCAGATAAAAAGTCGAGTATTTTGCTCTCAGATGCCAGGAAAAGGCATCTAAAGCACTTAAATTGTCAAATTTTTCCCATGCATGGGGACCCCACCCCAGAAAAATGCCCAGACCCCCCATTTGGGATTTGGGCTTTCCGGTGCTCACCACCTCCGTCGAGCTACCCTCCTTTTACTTTCTGTCAATCCTGGATCCGGCCCTGATCATCATGATCATGTGGAATCTTGCGATGATACTGATAGATAGAGAGGGAGATTCCCTCTTACAGCATAGGTTTCCTCCAAGGGCTCCGGTTTCTTCCTACTACGCGTGTACATTAGGCCTAGGGTCCTACATAAAAATAACCTGATATAGTCTCAAGAGCCAAATATGAGCCAAGTTCAACTATTAGAGGTCACGGTTATTCAACTCAATACTTTCTGTTTCAGCTCCGTGACCTTTTCTCCTACCACGTCAAATACCACACTCATTCATCATGCCTGTCCCAAAGGTTGGAATCAATGGGTAAGAGTTCAAACTACGTGTCATTTATCATATCTCAGGTGAAAGTTTCGATGTGATGGTATGGTATTGCAATGCAAACAAATATCAATGTTCATCGAGTTTCACTAAGAAGTATAAGACTAAGAGCGTGCGTGGCATTCGTTTCCCTGCCTTGTCACTGGGTTTGTTATGCAATACTTCATTACGGGAGCCACGGTGGTGTAGTGGTTCGGGCCTCCGACTAGCGGTCAGAGGATCCCGGGTTCGAATCCCGCTGCTGGCGTGAGACTTTGGGCAAGTCTCTTTGCCTTACTGGCCTCTCTCCACCCAGGTGTATACATGTATATGGGTACCGGTCGGAAATGCTCAGATTGTAGTGCTGAATGAGCAGCTCATCTGAGTTCTACTGAAAGGTTTCAGGATAGACTGGGGTTAAAGTGTAAAGTCAGATGACACCTCTACCGTTGTTGATATCAGACTATAAACCCAAACTTTATAACTTTTTAGCTCACCTCTGTGAGGTGAGCTTTTCTTACAGTGCATCGTCCGTCGTCGTCCGGCGTCTGTCGTCGTCCGTCGTCGTTAACCAGGGTGGCACGTTTCTAAACCGCTTGGGCTAGAAACTTGAAATGTGGTGTACAGGTAGCCTATGGTAAAACAAACTATGCCCCCGAAAAACATGTACGTCAAAGGGTTAAGGACCACTGTGTGCTCTAGGGATAATTTGACAACAGTTGTAATGTTAAAATATCTGTGTATTTCATCAAACGTTTCATCCATTTCAAGTTCTCTGCCTCTCATTTCAGATTTGGCCGCATTGGCCGTCTAGTATTCCGTGCAGCTCTGGAATCCGGGGCCTGTGATGTAGTGGCTGTTAATGATCCTTTCATTGACCTTGACTACATGGTGAGTCTAGAACAGCTCTCTCTCTCAAGAAAAGAACATACATGTATGATTGTTTGGGCTGCTATCTCGCAAAATATTGACTGTGAAATATTGACTACCAGACCACCTTGGCCTGGTGGTCGAGCGGTCTAACATGCTGGACTTCCAATCCTAACAGGGTCAGTGCCTGGGGTTGATCCCCGGCCAGGACATGTATGTGAAAAGCTGTGAACCAATTAGAGTCAGTCAGATGAGACTCAAAGCTGTGGCCCTTGTACCTGAGTGTCTATGCCAGGGCAAGTAAAAGACCCCACACAGGTGGACAGTAGCCTATCATGGACTCCACCTCGTAGTATAAGCTTAAGATCCAAAAGGGTTATGAAGTTTCAAATTATCTGTCTTTGATGTCCAGAGTAGCCTTGCTGCACTTGGAAGAATCTCATGATTGCGGGAAGAGCAAAAAGTACATTGTTTAGGGCCGTTCTTCACCAGGAGTTATAGAATGCCTCTGGTTCATTTGGTTTGTAGCAGTCGGGCCTAGGTGGGGTAGGCATACCTGCTTAGTGCATTTCACTGGGTTACTGATACTAACCAAGGCTCTGTAGTACATGTGGACACACTTATCTGGGCCTTCACTCTGAATACTTCTTACAAGCATGGTGAAATGATACTCTAAAAAACTCAGTTGGTCTGATGTATAGTTTCCTTGAAGTAAAGGCCTATGGTAGGAAGCAAAGAAAGATGCTGAATAGTTCCCACAGACAAAACATAGAACTCAGAGTACGACTACAAGGTGTGCAACTGGATGAACTTGTCCAATGTTACCTTGATAATAGTCTAGTTCTCTGTCTGGTACTAGCCTACCTGTGAAGAGCTCGCCTTACTGTTAGTCAGTCTAAATATAGAGCAGAAGTCAGGCACAGAATGCAAGGCTTCTTGTTCTGTGTAGTCTTTCTTTACTGAAGGCTTTTTGTTGCATTGGAGTACCAGTCACAGAATATGATCTGTAGTATTAACAGTAATCTACATGTACTACATGTACATAAAAGAGAAGTGTTGTTTTAAACTCTAGTCATCACGTGGGACATAGAAATAATCAGTATTCAGCCCGGCTTGACATACTTGAACATGACAAAACACCTGTTTGTCTGGAGCCAGCCATACATTGTAGGCCTAGGAGCAGTCAGCCGCGCGTATTGATGGCAGCACAGTTCTAGCGGACCAATACACGATTGGTGCTCGATCAAGAATGAATGGGTCCACTATATGCATTGAATTGGGCCGTAGTGACACCTATTGGTCAAGTCACTAACAGCTCCTATTCTCAGGCCCTTTTGGTGAGGTCATATGAATAGCTGCCCCCTTGTTATTTTGGAACACATCCCATACATGTGTGTAGGCCTAGCTTGCTTGGAGGAATTGTCAAGTATATTTCCTCCAACGGCCTAGCAAAAAAAGTTGAAAATACTCAAACTTATTATGATGTATTTCACAGGTTTACATGTTCCAATACGATTCAACTCATGGAAAGTACCACGAGACAGTTTCCATTGAGAACGCCGAGAAGAAACTCCTCAGGGTTGGCAAGGCTATTGTGAAGGTGTACGGAGAGAAGGACCCCGCTAACATCCCATGGAGCGAAATGGGAGCAGAATACGTCGTCGAATCTACTGGTGTCTTCACGAAGAAGGAAGGAGCCAGTGTAAGTAGACTATTGCCTGAACCTCCCATTTCATTTTACCCTCAGTTGCAGGGTTCTGCCGCTGCTGGTCGTCGCCGGACGCCCCAACCAGGATGCAGAAATGCCGACCAGCACTCATCTAAAGAGAGCACCGTATTTTCCGACCATCAGAACTAACGAAGTGTGCCACGAGAGATGCCTGCCACGCACACTTCTGAATTTCCTTTCTGTTCCCATTCACCAAATGTGCTTCCCGGTGGGTCTTCCTGACACAGTTCTGATTAACGACAACAACAACGACAATGGCGGGCTGCCTAAGTTGCAATAGAGTGGATCGGGGTCATTTTGACGCCAAATGAGCTCATTATTTCGACTCAAGGTGCCAGGAAATCGCATTTCAGCAAGTCTAGATTCAACCCGGCTTGACATACTTGAACATGACAAAACACCTGTTTGTCTGGAGCCAGCCATACATTGTAGGCCTAGGAGCAGTCAGCCGCGCGTATTGCCAAAAGATGGCAGCACAGTTCTAGCGGACCAATACACGATTGGTGCTCGATCAAGAATGAATGGGTCCGCTATATGCATTGAATTGGGCCGTAGTGACACCTATTGGTCAAGTCACTAACAGCTCCTATTCTCAGGCCCTTTTGGTGAGGTCATATGAATAGCTGCCCCCTTGTTATTTTGGAACATATCCCATACATGTGTGTAGGCCTAGCTTGCTTGGAGGAATTGTCAAGTATATTTCCTCCAAGGGCCTAGCAAAAAAAGTTGAAAATACTCAAACTTATTATGATGTATTTCACAGGTTTACATGTTCCAATATGATTCAACTCATGGAAAATACCACGAGACAGTCTCCATTGAGAACGCCGAGAAGAAACTCCTCAGGGTTGGCAAGGCTATTGTGAAGGTGTACGGAGAGAAAGACCCCGCTAACATCCCATGGAGCGAAATGGGAGCAGAATACGTCGTCGAATCTACTGGTGTCTTCACGAAGAAGGAAGGAGCCAGTGTAAGTAGGCTATTGCCTGAACCTCCCGTCTCATTCTGCCCTCAGTTGCAGGGTTCTGGCGCTGCTGGTCGACGCCAGACAGCCCCAACCAGGAAGCAGAAATGCTGACCTGCACTTGCCTAAAGAGAGTATTTTCCGACCATCAGAACTAACAAAGTGTGCCACGAGAGATGCCTGCCACGCACACTTCTGAATTTCCTTTCTGTTCCCATTCACCAAATGTGCTTCCCGGTGGGTCTTCCTGACACAGTTCTGATTAACGACAACAACAACGACAATGGCGGGCTGCCTAAGTTGCAATAAAGTGGATCGGGGTCATTTTGACGCCAAATGAGCTCATTATTTCGACTCACAGGTGCCAGGAAATCGCATTTCAGCAAGTCTAGATTTCAAATTTTTGAGGGGGAGGGCCCCCAGACCCCCCTTCCAACCAGCACTCATTCAGTCCTGGGCAGAACCCTGCAATTGGTCAGTTACCTGTTAGTGTTAAGAAATCTGGTTTTAGAGGTTTCGAACTTTTTGACGTCTTTTGTTCATCTCATCCCTTTGTTCAAATATCTCATTTTCTCTGCTTTATTTACAGAAACACATGACTGGTGGTGCCAAAAAAGTCATCATTTCCGCACCCTCCCCTGATGCAGATATGTTTGTGATGGGTGTCAACCACAAATCGTACGACCCAGCCAAACACGACGTCGTCAGCAACGCATCCTGCACCACCAACTGTCTTGCTCCCCTCGCCAAGGTCATCAATGATAAATTCGGCATCGATGAAGGTCTCATGACCACAGTCCACGCCTTCACGGCAACCCAGAAGTGCGTCGACGCCCCTAGCGGCAAGAGCTGGCGTGATGGCCGCGGTGCCTTCCAGAATATAATCCCAGCATCCACTGGAGCAGCGAAAGCTGTCGGCAAGGTTATTCCAGAGCTTAATGGTAAACTTACGGGTATGGCATTCCGTGTCCCGACCCCCGACGTCTCTGTTGTTGACTTGACCTGCAGGTTGAAGAAAGGCGTAAGTAAACTCGTGACCTAAATTGGTGTAAAGGCAAACTTTTAACTTGCTCACACAGCCAGAAATTCGTAAAGACTACCAGGAATGTAATTGGACAATTGCAGATGACAATCCCATTATCAGGACAGCCACTGAACTGCCAATGGGGAACTGGCGTTTGTGATGTTATGTGCGATGCGTCATTCGCAATCAATGACGTTGCTCTTCGGTCTGTTGTTTACGCTAAAATCGTCAATTTTATTGATGAAATTCAACATGTTCCCACTTGAATTTTCGTTTGAAAACATTCAGATACATTGAGTCAGTCCTATACTTGATGATGAACGTGTAAAATTCGAAATTCTATGGACTACTTCAGGTATATTAGGGCTAGAAGTAGGGTGTAGTTTCAGAATTAAATGGCAAATAACGTTGGCTTGACTTTCGACGTTACATGTATATAGTTTTAACTGAGTTGTTCGTCAGCGCCACGTCACGGATTAGTTCCACCGGTTCCTCATTGCATCAGTACTTCCAAAGGTGTTGACTTTAATTGAGAGGTTGTCCTGAGTATATACATGTAGGTCAAAATGAATAGAAAAGGTCAATTTGTGTGGGACTGAAGGTCAGTGTCTTTCATGCAGATGTGTCCTGCAGAAGTGTCCGCTGAGGGAGGTTTTACTGTTCATGTATACAAAAAAATTTGCCAATCTTTCAAAGGCTTTCTCATATTGCAGGGCACCTATGATGAGATCAAAGCCGAGGTGAAGAGAGCCTCTGAGAATGAGATGAAAGGTATCCTTGGTTACACCGAGGATAAGGTCGTTTCCATGGACTTCCGTGGTGATGCCCGCAGCAGCATTTTTGATGCCGGCGCTGGTATTTCTCTGAACAACAACTTCGTCAAGCTAGTTACATGGTGGGTATTAGGTTCATTTTCAACAAGTCATAGGTAGCATTTACTCAAATGGCCCAAGTTGCCAATAACCATGTGCAGAAGGGTGATATGGGCTTCCAACTTATTGTGGACTCGCTGAGTATTGTCCAGTTTCCTTGAACTACAAGATTTTGTGGACTGTCAAAATCGGGAGAGAGCTTGTGTCTATGAAAGTGATAATCTGCTCATAATTTCTGTGACATGAGCTATACCTCCACCTGTTATAAAACCCTGTGTTTTTTCGATACCATGGTTTTCGAGACCCGTGGTCTTTGCCGTGTGTCGAAAAACCTGGCAGGCACTTCCACCTATAAAAATAGTGCCAATGGCACTGTGCCCGCTTGGCTTGACAGCATAGTTGTACGAATCATCAGCAATCTCACTTAAGCCATATCGTATAAAGTACAAACATGCCAAATTGCCATATAAAAGTATCATTGGATAACAAGTTGATGAAGATCCGTTTTTAGTTTTGGCCCCCTAGTGGCAAAGTCAAGAACCAGATTTCGCCAAAATTTTGTGTGTGAGTTGCTATAGCCTAGAGGTAGATATGTGCAAAGTTTCAAAGGAATAGCTAAAACCATTACAAGAAGTGCCAATTTCGTAACTTCAGACAAACTTTGACCTCTGTGACCGTGAAAATTAGGTCAAATTAAAAACTGGGGTATAGTGTTATGTATCCTCATTAGATATACCCATGATAAAAATTTGATGAAGATCCGTCTCGTAGTTAGGGAGAATTGGCACTTTAGGTGATTTTGGTTTTGGCCCCCTGGTGGCAATGTCAAGAATCAGATTTCACCGAAATGCTATCTGTAAGTTGCTATAACCTTGAGGTACATGTGTACAAAGTTTCAACACGATAACTCAAACCATTATCAAAATATAGCCCTTTGTAATTTTTCACAAAACGCCCCCTGGAGGCCAAAATAGGAATCCAACCGTGCTCAAAATTGAACTCGACCTAGATCTTAGGCCCATATATACACCCACCAAAGGCCAAAAAGATTCGTCAAAAAATAAAGGCGCTAGAGCGCTAACAAACCAAAGTTTACGGACGGACGTACGTACGTCTTGACGCACGACAGACCACCACTCAATGACCCCAACCACAGCATAAGCCCTGCTGGGCCTTGCGGCCAAGCGGGCTAAAAACTACCTGAGGTTTGGTTTACAGACCCGGTGATGGGTGCCGCTGTAGGCGGGAGCTCTCCTGTGTTAATTCCTGCTCAGAAGTCTACCGCGCCATCTGTCGCCGGGTCTCAAAACTAGTGATTGCCGTGTCTATTCCACTTCCACCTATCAGAAAAACCCGTGTTTAAATTAGACCCATGGAGCTCAATGGGGCTAATAGACACTGGTTTTTCAGACACAGGTCTATTTAAACACAGCAATTCAAAGGTGGAAGTGCAAAAAACAGGATTTAATAGGTGGAAGTACTCTAGCTAGGAAAATGACCCATTCACTCCCTCCAAAATCTTTCTGCTTATTTTACAGGTATGATAATGAAGTTGGTTACAGTCAGCGCGTGTGTGACTTGATCACGTACATGGCCAGCAAGAAATAAGAAGTGGATTGAATAAGCGTGATTAGAAGGGTACCCTGTGTAAATAATGGTCACGGAGATGTCGTTGGGACTGTTTCATTTCTGTCAGCTGCTAGTCCAGATTTGGTTTACATACAAGAATGCATTTTAACAACCCCTTAAGAATTGAAAATCTTTGTTCTGTGGTATAGTGCTCCCTCGCTATTATGAATCCTTCGTAGTCCAAGGATTAAGTTCGTACTACATAGATGAGAGTTTTCCGGGAATTTCCGGGAGCGGGCACTGCCCCAAAAATCTGGATTTTTCGATTTGGCTTCGTTCCGGCACCTGTGCTGTTCCGGGTCCCAGTTTTACATCCAACCACCAACAATCCTAGACTGGTTCCATGATCTACCACTAGGATTTGATGACAGGGATGGGCCAAGAAGGCGGTGGGCCATCGGAAGGACGAATTGACCAGTGAATATTGTGATTGTCATCGCATATCATGGCCTGTTCCAAGACAGTGGATCGAATGGCAGATTTGGGACTTTGACTTCTGGGGTCATGACTAATTTCCGAGAATTTTTTAAAATGGCACTCTCATCTATGGTACTAACAAGGAGTTCGTAATAGCGAGGATTCATCCTTGGGGGCTGGAATTTTGGGAGCCAAGCGTTGGGTTCATAGTATCCGGGAGTTTGTAAAATCGAGGTTTGTAAGAGTGAGGGAGGACTGTATTTTGATTTGCTCAAATAAGTCGTTTAACTGAGCTTTGGTCTACTTAATGAGAAAGATGAATTATAAAATGGTAAGGAACATATAAATCTCAAGAAGAGAACAAAAAATCTCACAATTCTTAAAGGGTTGAATCATGTCTTGTCATAGGTTTATTGGTCTAGCTTCACAATCCATCAGTGAGAAATAGTCATAGTTCTACAGATAAATTTGTTGAATTGATATTTTTAGGCATTTGGTTCAGAGAGCTTAGTGTGAAAGTAGTCAGTGAATCTTGTGTTCAAAATTCCTAGAGCTATATTTGAAATTAAACATACAAGTAGTCAAAATGGATTTAGGCGTGGCCTGAGATGTCGGTAGGACTAAAAATATTTGTACAGGAATCTGTATGTTATTTTATATGATCAGTTCCGACAATCTTAGGATGTCTCTCTTGGTAATACTGTTAAGGTGTACTGTTTCACATTCAAAATGTTGTCATTGTTGGTTGTATAGTTATCTGAGGCTCATATAAGATGGGGATTTTGTCATAATGGATCATATGAATAAAAACTAGTAAATGCTTTTACTTGAATTTTGCAATACAAATGCACTAGGTATGCTGTACAAATCTGAAGTGAAAGCGTTTGCTAGTCTCTATTCATATGACCCATTGGGAAGGTTGAGATCAACAACTTATCATGGGTCCTTATACGTATACGGATAGGATTCTGAACAAGGACAAATTTTGTGTACATTTCTATCCGTATACGTAGAAGGATCCGTAATAAGTCGCTGATCTCAACCTCCCTATTCTGTCTATAAGTTTTACACTGACTGAACTGGTTTTAATGCGTATGGGTGCTGAAAACCTAGTGCACATTAAAATACTGTTGTACGGTACCCTGTTGGAAAAAGTCATTCCCAAATGACGTAGAATACAACATAAAATGTTGTGGAACATGTGCTACATGGACAACACTTGACTTTGAAATTCATGCAGAGCAGAACCTAAGGAATTGGGATGACGTGTTAAAGTTAAAACCAGTTCACTTTAGTACCAATATACAAATCTGAGGTACATGTATATTCAAATCTGAGGTATACTGGAAAACGGGAAATTTCTGCGGACGTTTTAATTCTGCGGCCTTTGCGGTTTTATCACATCCGCAAATTTAATACCCATAAGAATTCTTTCAACATTGTCGGCGCGACCGCAAAAATAAGACGCATTTCACATAGGCTAATGCATCACTTGTTGAATATGGATGTCACTAATGAATTTCCTCTGGTCTTGTAGTTTGTTAAAATGCGTTTTAATTTTGTGGTTTTTGCGGTGCCAAGCTGTCTGCAAATTATAAAGGCACAAAATATTAATCTGGGGCAGAAATACTTTGGGTCCGCAAAAAAAAAAAATAGTGCCAATGGCACTGTGCCCGCTTGGCTTGACAGCACAGTGGTACTAGCAGATATCATCAGCAATCCCACTTAAACCATATCTTAAGTACAAACATGCCATGGCGACCATACTGGATGTCCAATCAGGCCAAAACTTTACATGCACAAGGTCATTCAAGGGAGCCACATAGCACATTTGAGCACTCTGGGTCAAGTCATTCCCGAGTTAATATAGCACTTTGATGATTTTCATGTTATGCCACCTGGCGGCCATATTGGAAATTAAACCAGGCCAAAATTTGACATGCACTTAAAGGTCATCCAGAGGGAGCTAAATATCAAGTTTGAGCACTCTGGGTCAAGCCGTTCCCAAGTTATAGCACTTAGATGATTTTCAGGTTACGCCACCTGGCGGCCATATTGGATGTCCAATCAGGCCGAAACTTGGTATTTTTGAAGGTACCCCTCTAATACACATTTATGCAAGATATGAAGTTGCTGGGTGCAATAATGACGAACTGCGGCAGGTTCGTTACTTTTGTAGAACTTTGACCTCTCTGACCTTGAAAAGTAGGTCAAATTAAAAACTGGGGTACTATGTTTTGTATCCTCACCAGATATACCCATAATCAAAATTAGATGAAGATCCATCACCTAATTAGGGAGAAATAGCACTTTTGGTGATTTTCGTTTTGGCCCCCTAGTGGCAATGTCAAGAATCAGATTTCACCGAAATGCTGTCTGTAAGTTGCTAATAACATTGAGGTACTTGTGTACAAAGTTTCAACACAACAACTCACTCCGTTATCAAAATATAGCCCTTTGAAGTTTTTCACGAAACGCCCCCTGGAGGCTAAACTAGGAATCCAACCGTGCTCAAAATCGAACTCGACCTAGATCTTAGGCCCATATACACACCCACCAAAGACCAAAAAGATTCGTCGAATAATAAAGGTGCTAGAGCGCTAACAAGCCAAAAGTTTACGGACGTAGCGCCGTACGGACCGCCGTACGGACTGCCGTACGGACCGCCGTACGGACTAACGCACGACAGACCACCACTCAATGACCCCAACCACAGCTTAAGCCCTGCTGGGCCTTGCGGCCAAGCGGGCTAACCATCCGCAAAAATTTCCCGTTTTACAGTAGTTCAGCATGTTCTGTTGCCTTCATCATTTATCTTATGCCTAGGCCAATAGTTTAATTATGTACAAGATCTCAAGAGAATTCTGTTGCCAAAATCGATAACACATACTTGTATTTATGAACTAAATACCCAGGGTTGTGTGCTATCTTCTATGTGCTTATAGTAGTGGTTTATGTGCTAACGATCCTTTGATTCTAGAATGGTTGAACAAACTTCAAATGCATTTACACCTATGTTGTGTTTTAAGGGTAAATTTTCCAGCTAACTTTGTGATTTTAGTTGCATTTTCCACTTTCTTTCAAAATCCCCAGCTTAGATTTTAAGAAAATCATGAAATAAAGTGATTTATCTAAATCAGTTGAGCATTATTTATCCTCACTTGACTCACAATTTGGTCCACGAATGAAAAGGCATTGGAAAGGATCAAGGGGTCCCAGTGGCCTTGGTAACATCAAGTCCTGGAGTAACAACCCTACTCTCCATTCCAGTTTATCAACAATAGCTCCGCAACGGCTGGACCGAATTTGACATACCATACATCAGTCGATTTGTCTTTTTTGGCGCTACAGCTATCATCACTGTCATTTTCCCGCAAAACGTGACAGAAAAAATTTCCTTCACAAATCACAATTTGTGTTGGCGGCCATTTTGAAATGACGCAATGCATCGCGCACGTGTAAACTGCACTGAACACATGGCGAAATGAAATGGGTTTTGAGAAAGGGATCTGTTATGTCGGCCTTGCGCGAAAAATGGAGATAGCAGAACGATACCAGCAAGAAAGAGACGTATATTTCGTCAAATTTGACCCAGCCGTTGCGGAGCTACCGTTGATAAACCTCGCGCCACTGGGAAGTTGAATGAACTATATAGTTCATGCTTCATCAAAGTTTCCCATATACTCACCAGCTGATTCTTCAATGTTTGGTCCCTTCAAGATGTCTGCCACGGCTTTGCATCCTGTCACCCTGGCACATCCTCAGCGGCTGGGTCTGTTTCTGTGTCGACGAGGGACCCACTCGCACCTCCACAGTTGACCAGCAGATTTACTGGTACACATGTGGATTTCATCTCCAATAACGATGGGTGACGGACGGCCTAGAAACTGCCAGGCCTATAGAAGCTTTTGTAGGAATAAGGTCCCATATACTTCAAGATGAGTCAAGTCCTTTTCACATATATCACTCAGGCCAATCGCACTTAGCTGACCTTGAGGTGCGTTCACACTGGGCTTTTAAAACGGTTTGAAAACGTTTTATGATGTTAAAACAGTTTTCTGTCAGAAGTTTGCTGTCAGATAGTCTATTATTGCTGACAGCAATAAATGAATCATGTGGAGCGGCGCCTTAAGGCTAGGAATACACCGAATGCAATATCGCGTGCGACAAGGCAACGTGTGCGATTTATGCTTTGAAAATCTTTGTTTACATGCAGTGCAGTGGAAAATAACAATGCCTTTGCCACGTGCGTCAACGCATCGTGCTCAGTGTATTCCTAGCCTAATATGACATATATCGCGCTGATGTCAGTTTTTTTACCATTATCCAGGCTGCACTGGCATTTCTGACACCACAGCGGATTCTGCTGTGGTTTGCGGCGAGCAGTGCGACTTTTACAGGTATTGCGATAATTAGCATGCCGTGTGTTACCATCGAATTATTCTCCAAAATGCGGACACAACTGCACCGCTGGCCGCAAAACACAGCAGAAACCACTGTTGTGAATACAGGGCTTAAAGGACCACAGTATTGCCACTTTTTCTCGACAGCCGGCGCCACCATTGCCGTAGTTAGTCCCTGGGTTGGAGAGTGGCATACTCTCCAACCCCAGTGACTATTACTACGTTGTTGGCGAGTGAACCTGATGTTCTACGTACATTTTGTAATGTTTTTTGTGTTGTTTGTATTACTGCCGCTAGGTGGCTCCCTCTACGTCGGCAGTCAAAATACCTCTTAGAGATTGCATACAGTGGTCCTTTAAAAAGAGTTCGTTTTCTTTGTTAAAATATTGAACACGTCAAGCAGACGTAGACAGGAGACCAAAACAACAGAAAACAATGTGTATTTCTATCTTATTTATTTATCAATGACCAAGGTGGCCACTCGTGCCCAGAAGGAACGTCAAAATGATTCCGCTGCACAGCAGTCACCGTGAACAGAAGTCAGAACTGATGACGAGAGCGTGGAAATAACGTGAAGACGAAACTTCAGTCGCAGTCTTCGGTAATTCTTTCAAATTTCATGAACTGTGAATAAGTAAGTTACAATACTGAACTAAACTTGAAAAGTATCAATGAATACTCGTAACAGGCATAGTGGGCCTGTTATGAATATCAGTGATGCAGAACGCTAACAAAAAATTCCATGCTGATTGAATTTTTCATGCACATTCTGCTCACCTGCAGCGACCGTGGAAATTTTCGACTTCCTTCCTGCAGGGTTCCTCCAGGTCCTTTAAAACCATGAAAGTCCAAGAATTTAAAATGCTTAAATTTAAGGCCTTGAAAGTCCATAAATATTGAGAAAATCCTATGAAGTCCACAAAAGTCCTTAAAAAATAAAATGTTCAGTCTTGAAAATTAAATTTCTGGTGTTTTTTACATTGTCTCGTTAATTTCTTTCCGTCACGAAAGAGTAAAATTCGGACGCGGACGCCGGTGCACATGGCCCGGCTTCTGTGCAAGTCCTTAAATTTTACATATTTGATACCATGAAAGTCCTCAAAAGGTCCATGAAATTTTACATCTGTCTGCGGGAGGAACCCTGTCCTGGGCAAAAGATGGCAGCACATTCCATTGTATATGCAAAGTGATGATTTTTGAAATAGCCCGGCAACACATGACGCTGAAATAAGAGTATAAATATCCCGATTTTTACAAATGTTCCGCTAAAATCTACTGAAGAAGGAAACCACTTCAACCTACTGAAAATATCACCCCAGGTTAACTCATCTGCCCCCAGGTTTGAGCAGACGGTATCTTTTGTTGAAGTTTTCTAAAAGCCTTGGAAATAAATTGGAAAAAATTTGAAGAAACATTCTTCAGATGGTTCACAGGAACAATCTTTCTTCAAATATTTTTCAATCAATACCATCGGATGTGAAAAAACTTTGACACAAGACGCCGTCTGCTGGACTCTGGGGACTGATGAGTTTATGCCACTGAAAAAGTGGACACAAGAAAAATACAGATAGGTCCCAGTACGACAGGAATTGGTAGATCACGAGTATTTTGATAGAGTCTCTGAGTATTTTATGGTGGAGGGTGCTGTTTTGGCAACCTCACCTCCAATGACAAACTTCTAGTGCTCAACTTATACAGGGAACAAGGTTCACAACCTACATACCGGTACTTCAACTCGTCGGTATTAGAATTCAGCAGTTTCGCATGACGCCCAACGAGCCTCGATCTGAGGTCACATCAGGGTTATATCTAGGCGCTGCACTGTGCCACAAAAAGGGGGCACCGCTGTGCCCTTTTTTAACCCCCTCGGGCACCTCACCCCTAAAAAACTTTTTAAAAAGATTTTAGTACCCCCAGACCCTTTGTCATGGTCCCTTTTCTTCATAACACCTTAGAAACTGGTTTAAATTGGCTGTTGACTGGCGTTATAGAGACCTTTTTAACTGACAACCTTCTCAAATTCTGTTTATAGTAGAAATGTTGCAAATGAAAAGTGCCCTTTTCTAGGTTGAAGACCCCTTTTTATAAAGTCTGCCCCATGCCCATCTGAAATCCTAGATATAACCCTGCACATTTCATAAACGTTTTTGTTTTTCAAAATGGACGACGTTGCTGCTAAGTATTAGTAGACTATTCTGAAATGGATATAACATCAATGATGTTGATCACAGGTAGGCCTATGTCTTCACCAGTTTTTGTAAATCCCATACAGTGATGGAAGGAAGGTGGAGTCTTATCCTCTTATACAGCAGTTCATAGGACTGAAACATGTGAAATACCGTCCAAGGTAACACAGAAATACCGTCCAAGGAAACACAGAAATACCGTCTGAGGAAACACAGAAAGTACAGCGCAAGAAAATAGTGCATCAGTGCAGACCTGGGGTGATTATTTCATCATCGACTACTATCTTTGACATTCATACAAAACATATACACAAGTCTTATTCTAAGGTTATAATATTGGAATAATTTACAAGCGACTGATTGAACCCACAGTCTGCGTATCAGGCCTCGATTCTCAAAACCAGCTTCGTGCAATCGGTGCGACAGTGGACTCCACTGGGGGCAGGGGACACAGTGATCCTTCACAGCAAACCAGTGAACCCTAAAGGCACCTTTTGGTTACTGATTTAAGCCTAGGTCACAAATGCACCGGGCCCCGTACGATTTTCCCCACCCAGCAGCTTGCTGCGGATTTTAGAGACTGAAACTCGGATCTAAGATGAATCATGCCGAAATCGCCTCAATAGATAGGCGGAAAGTAGGCTGGATCAAACTGGGCACCGTAGAAATTGGCCAAAATGTAGGCTGGATCAAACTGGGCACCGTAGAAATTAGCCAAAATGTCTGTTTTTACTCGCCGTACGGGCCCCGGAGTGGATATGTGACTGGAGCTTTACTGACCTATTCGCGGGAAACTTTGCCCCCAAAAGTATACAGAATACTCTGATGTGTGTATTTGTGAGGCGGTCTAGGAAAACCCGTCGGATGTCGCGTTTGAGGAAAGTGTTAAAGGCCTTGGTGAAACCGCACATTTCAGTAGCTGAAATGTACTACATAACAGGTAAACAGAAGTAGCAGATCAATGCACAGGCAATCTAACAGCCCTTGTTGATCATTCAGTGACTTCCGACGGATTTTCCTAGACCGCAACACATTTATTCCCTACATGCATCTTTCACAATATCCTCCAGTCACCATAATGTTTTATTGACTTTCATTCAAAACAGAGCGTGGAGTCTTGAAGCCCAAACTTTCAACAAGAAGACAAACAGACATGGTCCAATTTCCCAAACACAACAAGAGCATCATCATTAATTTGTGCATCATACATATTATCAGGATAATTGCCCAAAATGATAACCCAAGATTTTCTTTCACTTTATAAGCTTGAATTCAACTGATACTGGTAATCCTCAACCATCTTAAACCAATTCTGAACGAGCTGAGCAAAGGCAAGAAGGAAAAGGTACAAAAAGAACAGGAACAGACAGATTATTCGTTAGGGCCTGACTAATGTAGACAGACAGTTTACATGTACATGTTTAGGTCTGATTAGCAAAGAAGTAGATGAATAGCTAGATTAACTTGTTAAGGTCTGATGAACACAGAAGATGATCAGGTGGATTATTTGTTAAGGTCTGATGAACAGGAATGAATAGACAGATTACTTGTTAAGGTCTGATCAACACAGATGGATAGGCAGATTAGGTCTATTTCGTTAAGATCTGATGAATAGGCAGATTACTTGTTAAGGTCTGATCAACACAGATGGATAGGCAGATTAGGTCTATTTTGTTAAGGTCTGATGAATAGGCAGATTACTTGTTAAGGTCTTATCAACACAGATGGATAGGCAGATTAGGTCTATTTTGTTAAGGTCTGATGAATAGGCAGATTACTTGTTAAGGTCTGATCAACACACTGATGAATAGCCAGATTAGGTCTACTTTGTTGAGGTGTGAAGAATAGGCGATTACTTGATTAAGGTCTGATCAACATAGAAGATGAAGGGACAGATTACTTGTTAAGGTCTGATTTTTAAGGTCCGATCAACACAAACGATGAATAGGCAGATTAACCGTACTTGTAAGGTATGATGAATAGGTAGATTACTGGTCTGATCAACACTACCAGTATATGGCTAGCCAGATTACACCTATTTTTTTATGTCTGATGAACACAGAAAATGAATAGGCAGATTACTTGTTAAGGTCTGGTGAACACACAAAATGAATAGGCAGATTACCTGTTAACGTCTGATCAACAGAAGATGGATAGCCAGATTACTTGTTAAGGTATGATCAACACAGACAATGACAGCCAGATTACGAGTTTAAGTCTGATCAACACAGACAACAAACAGCCAGATTACTAGTTAAGGACTGATCAACACAAAATATGAAAAGGCAGATTACATGTATTTGTTAAGGTCTGATCAACACAGAAGATGAATAGGCAGATTACTTGTTAAGGTCTGATCAACACAGAAGATGAACAGCCAGATTACGAGTTTAAGTCTGATCAACAAAGAAGACCAACAGCCAGATTACATGTTCCTCAAAATCAAAAATTTCAGCTATCATTTTGGGCAACTATCAAGTCTATCTCAATCATTATCATTAATCAATCAATCAATCAATCAATCAATAATACAGTTGGTCATTTTACTCCATAATAATTACTCTTTCTTTGGTCTGTACAAAAAGAATTATGTACAATCTGACAAATACCATAATAATCATCATGTAACATTCGAAAAATGCATGATTTTCACTGGGATTTCTTCAACCACCATTTTCTCAATGTAAGAATCGTCGTCCTATCTTGTTCCATAAGATATGAGAGTATAAATATACATGTGTATGAAACTGTTGCTAAATTTAATTTAAATCTAATGGAATGATGATAGGTGATCCAGGATACCGAAATGGCTTGGCGTACTTTTCAGATGTGCACACCGAAATATCCACGGTCAGACCAAAATACATCTCGGCAGAAATGGTCTCACGATTATCATGATTGTAAACTCCATATGCAGTTGTGAGTCGTGCCCCCTTCGGTTTACCTGCTCTCCACAACTGCTTCACTTCATAGAAATTGCCGCGTTTGGTCAACAGATGGCGTCAGGGCCTGGCACAAGTTTTATAACCTATCAGCACGCTGCTTTCAGAACTCTTTGGCCCATTGGCAACGGATGTTCTTGTGCTACCATGGCTACTAGGTCACATGATGATCCGCTCAGCCAATGAAAAAGTGTCTCAGGCCAGCTTGGTTACAGGTTGGTCGGTGCTCTCATTGGTCGACTCTCTCAGCGCCATCTGCTGACCAAACACGGCGATTTTATGAAGTGAAGCAGTTGCGGAGAGCAGGTAAACCGATGCAGTACACAACTGGGTAGGGAGTTTAGTATGATAGACAACATGTGCAGAGGGCATGTGCGTATCATCTGGTTTATCCTGCTATAGATACGATGTTTCACAATGTATAAGTCCTACCGGGTAATATAACATCCAGGTACAATGTATTTCATTCAGTGCAATGTATTTCATTTCATGGTCAGAAATTTTGATCAACTAGAATCGAAACTTCTGGGGCATATTCATAAAACCTTGCTAGCTTACCGGTAGTTGGTTGCTAGTGGTGTACACTGGCCTGTACAAACTGGTTAATTTAGTAACTAACTAAGCCTAGCCTAGTTGAGTCTGGTAGGAAGCTATGTCTTTCACCTTAGAAACCTGTTATTATTTCATGCCCTTTAATTGTATCTCCTTTATATGTGACCCCTTGTATAACATAAAACTGCTTGGGTTCGGAGATTGGACTACTCACGGGGTGCTTAGGGACACCTCGTTTAACACGGGTCGTTGAACCATCTTTTTTGAAGATGGGGATTTGGCCGAGTGGTTAAGGCGTGCTGCCATTGAGTGCTGGCGATTGATGCCTAATGCGAGGGTCCATGGGTTCTAGTCCGGTCAGAAGATATGTCTTTCACCTTAATAGAAACCTGTTACTAGCAAGGTTTTATGAATATGGCGCCTGATTATCAAGGATGAAGGGCACATGACGTCAACGAATGACATTCCAGGTGGCCTGATTAAAAGTACAAGAAACATGAATGACATAATACGTAGCTGCAGAATTCCTTTGGAAGCAGTGATCTATGACCCCTGAACTCGTACCTAAAAGCTGCCTCTTCAGGGGCGAATTATTACCGGCTTTTTACGAACATTCTCATCAAATGAAATCTCAACAGAATACAAGTCACAGTTTGGAGGTGAAACATAAAAGTCAACCGGAGACCTCCATTTGTAGACACCGGAGCTAGGAGGACACCTCTCAAGTCCAAGCACAAGTCCAACACTCCCCATTACCATTACGCCTAGCGTACATCGGCCTTGCGACTGGAAGCAACTGAACGCAACAGTCACTATCGATGTATGCGTTTACGACAGGTCATTGCGGCAACAAGTGGCACAGTCTTCAATCTGGAGTGCGCAATAGTACCGAATGCAATGATCAGGCAATGGTACTGAATGAATGCTTCATGGAAATTGTCGATGTCTTCCGATCAGACCGATCGGGAGTCATGTGATAAACACTCAACTGACCAGGTGTGCTCCACAAACGAGGAAATTCATTGCCAGCACGCAGATATCGGAAGCGACTGAAGACGACTAGAAGCAACCGTTGGCAACGAGTAGAACATGAGCAACCGGCTGGAACTAGTGGCAACGGTCGGCAATATCATTGCCGATACGCATACATCGACCTGTTTGAGCATCTGATCAGTTGCTGCTGGTTCCAGGTAGTCGCCAACCTTTGCCGGAAACGCCATTGCCGGTAGTGGCTACCAGTCGCAAGGCCTATGTACGCTAGGCTTTAGATCTGGCCACAACACACTAGACGCCTCATCGGTGACCAAGAGATCAGTGTCCTTGAGAGGTTCCACTGTATCAGGATTATTTCTCCTCTGTGATCAGTAAGTTTTCCTGCGGATTTTTCGACGTAAGGTAATCACCAGGATTAGTGCAAATCTAATTTGCATTTCCCAAATAAATATATATTTGAAAGATAACAAGCACAGCATTGAACGTCCCCCGTCGCCCCGGGTGCAAGTCCGACGGGCATGTATTTTGAAGATTCCGTTCAGTATTAATGGCTCAATCACAGTTTATGTGATTCGGCTTTTTGGCCCCCTGGTGGCAAAGTGGAAAATCAGATTTGGTCGATTCTTTGACGCGACACACCGTTGGCCCATGATACATCCCTCCACCAAATATCAACCCAAAATTTTCAGTCAGTCCAAAGTTACAGAGCGGAAGGGAACTTATGTGGTTTTTACAAAGCGCCCCCTACAGGGCTGAAAAATGAATTAAATTGAAAACCCGTATGATATGTTATGTACCCGTGCTAGATGAGCCTACCATAAAAATTTCGTGAAATTCCATTCAGTATTAAAGGCGTGATCGCAGTTTTTGTGTTTTGGCTTTCGGCCCCCTGGTGGCAAAGTGGAGAATCGGATTTGGCCGATTCTTTCACGCGACACACCTTTGGCCCATGATACATCCCTCCACCAAATATGAATCCAAAATCTTCAGTCGTTCTTAAGTTATAGAGCGGAAGGGACTAGTAGCAGCGAGCGGCGAGCGGCGAGCGGCATAGGCGCACGGACGGACGGTATTTTCAAGTCCCCCTCCGAGGGCTCCGGGGGACAAAAAGCACATTCTTGCAAGTCGTGTAATCATTTGGATAGAGTACATGTCACCAACAGTGTTCCCGACGCACGATCATTGTGCACTGATATTTAGGAATGAACGACAAAGTTCTGGAAGTCATTGCATAAAATCCACTCATAATGGAATAACTATTAAAATTATTCACAATTTCTCACGAAGTATCCTCATGAATGTCGCCATTTTGTATCCCATAATGCATTGTAAAACTGGTATAAAAGTGATGATGATGGCAGTGCTGATGAAGTCGAAGCATCACTAAACGTGAATGTGAAAGTTTGCCTCTGCGTCTATGAATACTATTCCTCCATGTCGCTGTCGTAAAAACGTACAAAAGAGAACGCCACCTGCCTTAATCACCAAGAACAACAACGCCCTATGCAAATTAAGAAGTATTTTAGCACTAGGAATAATATATACTGCTTTACATTGACTCTAGAAAATGTTTGATGTTTGGATAGTCCCGAATTCTTGCAAAACGTCAACATATCCACAATATTGGTCCGAGTTTGTTTACATAAAAAATCCCTATTTACAAATGCCATAAATTAAATTCATTACATGTATAATCCATTCGTGAAAACGTCCCAGAATGCAAATTTATATCCGTGATTATGTGACTGTTGCTTCTAACGTGCCTAATGTGGAAGCGGGTGTCCAGCTAGTCGTTCACGTTCTAACGCCAGTTGTCTTTGGATGGCCTCGTGGTGAGCTGCCTGAGCTGATAACTGAAATAGACACACGGAAATTGCCATAAATATATGAACAAGATGAACTTCCAAGTTTGAATTCATGAAGGGTGTTTAGCTTACCGGTAATCAGCATTTAAATTCATAGTTATTCAGGTTAAAGGCCGAGAAAAACATAGTTTTGCTGCCTGTACACTGCTTGGTCGGCGGTGTTTACCCGCAGGATAATCATCCACAGTTAACTTTCCTCCAGGAGGACAAAAGAAAATTTGAATGCTCAAGAGGCCTTGTTTAGAGTCATTCAACTCTTTTCATTTGTCCCCCAGAAAAACTTGACAATTTAAGTGCTTTAGATGCTTTTTCCTGGCATCTGAGAGCAAACACTCGAATTTTTACCTGACTTTCTATGGTTGAGTTACCCATACAGAGCCAACACCCATAGAAATCTCTCTCGTGGCGCACTGCCTTCATTTGAATTGCTTGAATACCATTTTTAGAAGGTTTTGAATAACTAGTCCAATTTTTGGCTACACTTTCTATAATTTATTTAAACACAATATTTCTACCAGTGGTTCCCTGGTCGTTGTCAAATGTAGAAACGTCGTGTTTCAATTACAGTACAAGTAATTCTAGAAAGAGTAGCCAAAAATTGGATTAGCTATTTGCCTTTATTTGTCTACTCACCTGGTGTGCTAAAGCCGGATCGTACTGCCGACTCAGCAGCTCATGTTGCTGTGCTGCCAGCATCTCCCTCTCCCTGCCGGCTAACAGAGCATGCTGAGTGTAAGGATGATGAGCAAGAGGATGATTGGCTGCTGCAGCAGCGGCAGCGGCTTGCCCGAGGGCTGATCCAGCAGCTAACGGGTCGGCTCCTGAAATGAAAACAGAATTGTTAACACGTATAAACTTGTACACTGGACAGCTCTCCAAGAGCACAGCCTTCTTTGAAAGTCATAGACCCTTTTCGAAACCAATCAAATTTTAGATCATTTCCAACAAAGTAAATTTCTCATTCATCCACTTCACGAACATCTTGACTACCAAGGGTTGTGACATCACTCCGCCCTACGACTACCCTCGCACAAACCCTTGACGAACTTCGCTGTGGTAAGCTGTTTTAAACCGGATGTTCCTGTTTGTGGACTGACTCCCACTGTTAGTTTTATAATAACCGTTTTTCATCGTAGATCGTTAACATTTGCAGTAAGTCTGAACATTTCTAAATACCATGTTAGTCTTTCCGTAGACCAACCTACTATGTTTGTAGAATAATGATTGTTATTTTTGATCAACAGCATTATTTCATGCGAGTAATGGTAAATCGCAATTGATAGAATGGCTGAACAATTTGTGACCATCCTCGTTCCTAATACATTACAACCACAAAATACAGAGCGATTGGTTGAACTCATCTGTCCCCAGAATCCAGCAGACGGCATCTTCTGTCAGTTTTTTCACATCCGATGGTATTGATTGAAAAATATTTGAAGAAAGATTGTTCCTGTGAACCATCTGAAGAATGTTTCTTCAAATTTTTCCAATATATTTCCAAGGATTTTAGAAAACTTCAACAAAAGATACCGTCTGCTCAAACCTGGGGACAGATGAGTTAAATGGCTTGTTGCCACCTGGGAGCGAGGTTGTCTTGCTCCCATTGACACCTTTGACCACTAAAGAAAACAAGTGTTCTGATTGGTGCATGGCAACTCGAGGTGCAAGAGAAAAAGAAATCCTGGCGAAGTTCTCCATGGGTTTGTGCGTATGGAGTATCAGAGGTAGTACAGACACATGGTAGACCATGATGCTTCACGAAATGTCATTAACAGTTCATGGCTGATAAACTTGCCAAGATAAGTAATTTATTGACCCGATAATAACCTTAAACCCCAGGGGTGACATGCCCGGGGGGTCATTAATTAAAGTGTGCAGTGTGTATGAATCATCTCTTTGTTCGGAGTTTTGCTTGGTGAATAAAGGGGGCACCACTGCTGTCATATTCTGTTGTAGAACCTGATGTACTCTACCCCGTAAATACCACATAATGTGGTCGGAGAATTTAGAAATAAATTCATTCATTCATTCTGTTTGTCAGAGATGATGCATTTCTGAACCTTGCACTATTAGATGAATAAGAAATTAATGCCAATAGTCTTTTTAACCCTTTAGAACTGAGAGTTTAATTTTAAGATTTTTTGAAGCAAGGTTACATATGTGTGGCGGCCTAGGAAAACCCGGCGGATGTCGCATTTGAGGAAAGTGTTAATGGCCTTGGTGAACCCGCACATTTCAATAGCTGAAATGTACTACGTAACAGGTAAACAGTAGCAGATGAATGCACAGGCAATCTGACAGCCCTTGTTGATCACTCAATGACATCCTGCGGGTTTTCCTAGACCGCCACACATATATTCCAAAATAGATTGTGGCATCTGCACATTGCAGCCCGCGAAATGAAAATAGAAAATCATGACGGAGTTGTTTTGAGTGGAGCACCAATTGGCTCTTTTTGATAACCCTTACAGAAACACTGAAGGTAGACATTTTGTCAAAAACTTCCCAAGAAATGTGGAATCGTGTGCATTCCTTCTTAATTTCCATTCTTTTATCAGATTTCAAGACAAGAATTTCACGTTGAGTTACACAAAGCTACCAGTTGATTTAAAACGTGGATGAAAATCACAACTACGGACATACAGTGGTGGCCAAAATTATTCGAACACCAGTATATCTTAAGACGTATCTGTACAAAGTCTGTTTTCCATTTTTCACTTCTAATAATTGTAAAAGATGCAATGCTTTGAGGAAAACAAGCACAGCATTGAACGTCCCCCGTCGCCCCGGGTGCAAGTCCGACGGGCATGTATTTTGAAGATTCCATTCAGTATTAATGGCACAATCACAGTTTATGTGATTCGGCTTTTTGGCCCCCTGGTGGCAAAGTGGAAAATCAGATTTGGTCGATTCTATGACGCGACACACCGCTGGCCCATGACACATCCCTCCACCAAATATCAACCCAAAATTTTCAGTCGTTCCAAAGTTACAGAGCGGAAGGGAACTTATGTGGTTTTTA
>NMRB01001487.1:34071-64320 GCA_002633025.1 Notospermus geniculatus
AACAATCCTAAGACCAAACCATGTTTCACTCGAGCCTGTCTGGGGGTGGCCACTTCGCACTACTACATGTTGACATGACCACCAGAAACGGGCAACTTACTGGAAAACTGGTAGACCAAACTATTCGGGTCAAGCTGGCGGCCGTCGACAGCTTTAAATGGTGAATTTGGATTGTTGTGGTGATGGTGATAAACATTTGTGTAGCGTTGCGCAAAAATTTGATAAATTGTCATATTTCTCCCTGTCATGTCTGCGATTTGTTCAGATTGTGCAGGATCTGCAACGACAAATAGATGCATTACTAAAAGTTTGAATAATCCCAGGGTTCCACTTACCTGGAAGTGGTACTAATGGCGGGCCCGATAACGCTAACGGTAGACCGCGCGTAGGCCCTGGGAGTCGAGTACTCTGGCTGTCTTCCTGGCCATGCAGATGGAGATGGGTGTGAGCATGGGCATGGGTGTGTTGATGTGCCTGAGCTTGGGCCGCACTCATACCTGCCATCTGCAAACGGAGCATGGGGTCGGTCGCGAGCGCCATGCGCTCGGCTTGTAGGCGCTCTGCCGAGAGCCGCTCGGCAGCCTGTGAGCTGAACAGACCGTCACCTATGTGGTGACCCAACGGAATGCCTGAAAGAGGACGCAGCATGCACACAATCAGAAAAACATGACACTACGTAAGAATTAGCAATGTCGGGACAGCATAGTAACCACATCCATGCTTGACACCATTGAGATAATGGGTTCGATTCCCGGTTGTGCCAGCAGAATCTTGATATCGTGATTTTAGAAGCCTCTGCTACATGACATAGATGTTGTCAATGAGGTACTGGCAAAACTAATCCGCAACGCGGCACTGACTTTCAGCCAGGTCAGAACTGCGTCATTGAAAGTGGGGCTAACGTTGTTTTCCAATTAATTCTGAATAGCACACCCTGTTTCTAGGCCAAATATAACTAAAACATTGCACTCAATTTCTAATTTTACTTTTCTATCATTAAGTACAGAACTGCTAAAATATATCTTATTGCTTTTGAGCAAAAATCCCTGTGGGAACATGATGAACTTAAAGGGCCTCTAGAGGCAGCCCAGCATGGCTGGGGAAAACCCCGGGGAAAACCCAGGTTCAATACCTCGTAATGGTGATTAACGTTAAAGTGGCGCCGCCTAGCTGAAGAACCGGTACTGATAGTAGCCTAATGGCGAGCTGCCTCTAGAGGCCCTTTAATCGAAGAAGTTGACCATGTTAGGGTAAACAACAGGGCGATGATCGACGTCATGGGCTGTGAATGATGCAGTTTTTTGTAACGTCCGAATGACGCACGATGCCTGATGACGTTCAACAATCGCAAGGCATTCGCACTTGCGTTTTAACCTGGTTGATGATCAGCACCAGCACCTCCTTTTGTTTGCCGGTACCCCATTACTTTGCCGGTACCCCATTACTTTGTAAGTACCTACAGTGCCCTCAGTAGGCACTTGCACTCCTGAAACAGAGCTACAAGTACAATGCTCAATGTGCTCTAGGTTGAGTTCAGTGGTCAGGCTGGTGCAGCGACAACATCCATGCTTGCCCTCATTGAAATCACGGGTTCAAACCCTGGCCGTGCCAGTGGCTTGATAAGGTAGAGAGGATAATTATTACAAGATATCATAAGGTACGGGCTTCTGGTTTCGTCCTACATTACATATATATCATTCAGTACAGTTGAATAAGTAGCAATAATGCTCAGTTAGCACAAGCATTCCTGAAATAAGAGTTTACTCAGTTGAATAGCAACAGTTGACACAATCAGGCCATCGCTCATCAGGTCAATGGGTCATATGAATAAAGACTAGTAAATGCTTTTACTTGAATTTTGCAATACAAATGCACTAGGCAATGCTGTACAAATCTGAAGTAAATGTATTTGCTAGTTTTTATTAATATGACGCAATGGCTCTCTGGTTCTTGATCTGGGGCCTGTTTCAATAAAGTGACTTTAAGCTAATGGTACCATTAACTTCAATGCATTTTCCATTTGGTTAAAGGTAACATTAGCTTAAAGTCACTTTATGAAACCGGCCCCTGACCTACCGGGTAACAGGAAATCTGCCTGAAATTCAGAGGAAGTCGAGGAATCCAAAAGTGGAGACCTAATTTTGGGAGCCACGGTGGTGTAGTGGTTCGGTCTCCAACTTGCAGTCAGAGGGTCCCGGGTTCGAATCCCATTGAGACTTTAGGCAAGTCTCTTTGCCTTACTGGCCACTCTCCACCAACCGGAGAGGCTCAGATTGTAGTGTTGAATTAGCAACTCATCTGAGTTCTACTGAAAGGTTTCAGAATAGACTGGGGTTAAAGTGTAAAGTCGGATGAGACCTCTACTGCTGTTGATATCAGACTATAAACCCAAACTGTAACTTTCAACTTTAATGCTGAAAGGGACTGTTCATTTTCGTCAATTGAGGAATCTGAGTTGTGATCCTTGAGAAAATGGAGAAAGCTATGAAGCTGCAAATTGCAGCGATTATTCTGTACAGCACAACAAATAATCCCTGCAATTTTCAAGTGCATAGCTTTTTCCGTTTTCCCAAGGATCACAACTTGGATTCCTCAAGTGACGAAAATGAACAGCCCCTTGACTCCCACACTCACTAGGTGTAGCCTATTTTCTTAAAAGAAGACCCCCTTCCCAATACATACAGGAACAAACTTCATATCCTGCCCCCAGAGCCCTTGAAAACAAAGTTGACTTACCTAGTCTCTCTAACCTCTCCCGCTCCCTTGCTAATAAATCACTAGCCAGACTTGACGGTGGATAGACGCCAGGGATATGCTGCCCGGCCACTGGATGGCCACCAGGACCAAGCGGACCGCCCTGCCCCGCCATGGCGTAGCGCCGCTGTAACTCCAACCAATGTGAATCAATTTGGCCCGTTGGCGGTAGGCGATCAAAACCTGCCGAGAAAAATACTGTGATCATTGAGTAATTTGGGGATTAATTTGGACCATGTGAATGAGATATCACCAGGTGCCGATCCAAGGGGGGTATCCAGTGCATGCCCCCTTTTGGCCAACAAATCTGTAAAATTGGCAGTGAACTTCTGGAACTTGGCACAAATTTCAATGTTCCTAGCACAGAGTGCCCCTTCTTTTCCCAAATCCTGGATCTGCCCCCGATCGCCCCTTTCATTTTATAGGGATGAACATTTTAAGAAGAGGCTATTTTCGCAAACAATAACACAATTTTCTCCATTTTGGCAAAAGTACGTTGACAACTAACCTGGTGGTTTCATCTCGAGCTCCGCCTTCATTTTTTCCCGCAATTCCATCTCTCGTAGTTCACGTTCCCGTATTTCCCGTTCCCGAGCATCGCGTTCCCGTTTTTCCCGTTCGAGATCGAGTTCCAGCCTCTCTCTGGATCCTGGAGGGTACATACTAGCCATACGGTAGTGTAACATCGGGTCCATAGATGGCGGCATTGAGCCTAGACTGTACGGTAACGAACGAGGAACTTCTTGCCCTGAAAAACAAATTCAACCCTTCATGAAACGTATATTTGGCAAGACCCCCCAGTCTCTCCAGAAACATTTTTTCGAAACTCAAGGAACAGCTCAATCAGCGCATCACTTGATCCTTTGTATTTGTATTAGATTTTTCCGTCACAGCCTACGCCATAGCATTATTGGCCCTGGTAAGTATGGAGGAAGTCATCTCAAGCTACTCGTGTTCCTCACTTGGATGCGGTCTTTTACTTGCCCTTGCAAAGAAACAAGGTACAAGGCACCACAGCTTACTGTCCCATGCGACGGACGTGAAGAGCCAGGAATGATTCGGACCCGGGACCTGCCACTTGCTGAGCGGACGCGATAACCACTCGGCTATAAGGACATTCTTAATTGGTCCTTTCAGACCAGTTGAGAATCCGAAGTGATCAATCGACTGGGTATTGAACCCGTGACCTCAAGGCCTCGAGTCCCAACGCCACACTACCTCGTTCACCCCCACTCTTACCTAAAGCATGCGGTCTTGCATATTCACTGAGCTGCCTGAGTGCTGGTGTATCGTGGCCTGGATAGGCCGCTCTCGGGGTATGGCGGTCGCCGTACGGCGTTGAGGGATGGTTGGAGAAGTTACTGGTGATCTGGGCGTCAGCAGTGCTGTTGGGTGGCGGCGTCTCGGCCCGTCTCTGGAATAAACGATTGTTAAATCAAAATGGCTGCCAAGTCTGTTGTCAGAACACAAATCAGTGATTGAAATTGACGGCAATACTGTAAACCGTGAAATTTTCGCGTGCATTTTATTTTCGTGATTTACACGCTCGAGGGTCAAAAAGCGAACATAAATCGTGCGAAAATCTTCTTGGTATGATGCAGCATTTTGGTTCTTGAGATTTTTTGAAGCTGAAGGGTTCCAATCGCGAAAATTATTCTTCGCGAATTCATAGACCCCCAAAATCGCGAACATTTAGCGCCACGAAAATTTCACGGTTTACAGTATCCCACACATCAATTTTTACCCTTATTTCAACAGATTTTGTCTAAAATTCTAACAATTCGGACTAATTTGAATAAAATGTGAATTTAATGACCATAGTCAGCCAAATTATGTCAGTAACTGCCCTCATAAATGATGAATGAAACTTAACTCATCTGACCACAGAGTCCAGCAGACGGCATCTTCTGTCAAATTTTTCTCACATCCTATGGCATTGATTGAAAACAATTTGAAGAAATGTTGTTTCTGTCAACCATCTGAAGAATGTTTCTTCAAATTCTTTCCAATTTATTTCTGAGGGTTTTAGAAAACTTCAACAGAAGGTACCGTCTGCTGAAACCTGGGAGCAGATGAGTTAACGATGAAGATGAACATCAATTAGACAATTTAGGGACCGTCTCAAAAATACCTTGCAGACAAAGAAGTGTAGTTTTTTTCCACTTCTGCCTTGACCCCCTTCCCCCCTCAGAAATGAAATTTCGGCATCTAATTGGGTAGTATTACACAAGTCTTATTAACATTATGAATGTAGTTTTTTTTCTCATTATTTCTTTTTTTGAAGAAAGATGTACTTTTGTAGAAATTCCATTAAGCCAACTTTTTTTCAAGAAGTGAAATGGTGACCATGAAGTTAGCCACCCCCTTCCCTCCTAGTGAAAAAAATTACACTTCTTTGGCTTCAAGGTATTTTTGAGACGGTCCCTTACGACAGAATATCTCCGATTTTTTCACAGACAAGACATACGGTTGCTCTCACCTGATGTGACTGGATGGGAGGAGATGACTGTAACCTACTTACAGCACACTTTTCTTCCCGTTCCTTCACCTCTTCCTTCACCTTAACCGGCGTCTCCGCAGCACGTTTTTGACGCTCCTCTCGTCGCCGGGCAAGTTTTGAGTCCGGCAACGGTCGGAATATGAGATCACATCGAGAACAGGAATTCCGCTCGCCACGACTAAGAATTTTTATAAATCTGAAAGTCAAATAGGACACGTTATAGGACACATAAACATTCCTAAAGCCTTGTTCACACTGGTGGCGTGATGCAAAACGTTTCGCAACTGATTGCTCCCATTCTTAACCCTGTAGCTGTTCACACTTGCGGTGCAATGCGATGTGGCAAGAAGCGGTAGGACGTGACAAGCGATTTCCACCGCCCCGATCGCTCCTGCAGTATTTTTCCGTGTCAAATTGCCTGCAGCGTGAGGATTTGAATGATGTCATTTCCGCTAATCATGACCACTGCATGCAACCGAGTCGCACCATGCCACGTTATGTCAAAACTGACACCACTTGGTGATTTTTTCAATGCATCGCACCATGCCACCAGTGTGAACAAGGCTTTGGACTAATTCATCTGTCATGCAACATGATTGAAACGATTAATTTCGGCATCCAGACGACGTCATCAGCATGTTTCTATAGGGAGTATACTGTGGTTCATTGTGACGTCACTTTTGCCCGGCAGTCACCATGCTGACGTCGATGACAAAGTGTGCCATGGTAGATTATATCACGGTTGAAGTCTTACATACTCCACTTGTGCCGACGACAAAGTGTGCCACGTTGGTCGACGACGTCATTTACCGTCAAATATGGCAGATATAGACTGATCACATGATGCGATGACGTCACCTGCACGCTCTCTATAGCACAGGTATGACATCTGAAGACACCAGAAGCAGGTAAGGAAAGGTAAACTGAACAGCAGACACAAAGTAAAAATCTCAACTTACAGTGCTGATGTGCTTTTATGGTGGTCCTCATTGACAATGATAGGGTCTGGTCCCGGTGAGGGTGTCCGCACAGGTTCTGGCGTCACCGGTGGACTCTGGTAAGGATCCCGATCCGGTGTCCGATCGTTAAGACGTTCCGGTCGTATAGGTTCACTACGAAGTGGCTCTGGCCGCATCGGCTCAGAACGTATTGAGTCCATTCTCGACTGATCCGTCCGCACTGCATCAGTCCGTAATTGATCCGGCCGATAATCTGGCCTTTGGTCCGTTCGTAATGAATCTGGCCGCATAGGATCCGATCGTATATCCGTCCGCATAGAATCAGATCTTACACCGTCTCTTAACGGATCTCGGAGAGAATCTGGGCGCATTTGGTCCGGTCTGTGCGGCTCCACTCGCATTTGTTCAGGTCTATGATCTGGCCGCATTGGATCTGTCCGTCCCGAGTCAGACCTGTGGGAATCCATCCTCATGGGGTCCGGTCTAAATGATTCTGGCCTCACCGGATCTGATCTATGAGAATCTGGCCGCATTTGATCCGTCCGGTGGGAATCTGTCCGCATCGAATCATGTCTCTGAGAATCAGATCGGTTGGAATCCAGCCTATGCAAGTCTGACCTCATCGGATCGGGTCTCAGAGAGTCCGGCCGCAGTGGATCACCACGTAAAGAGTCTGTGCGCATTGAATCCGGCCGAAAAGAGTCCGATCGCATAGAATCCTGCCGTAAGGAATCCGGGCGCATGGGATCAGGCCGCAGTGCATCAGGCCGCAGCGGATNCCCATCGTCTAACTGATTATCATCATTACATATACTGCTGCTGTCCGATATCGAATCCGACGGACTTTCCGATCGCTCCTTCTTTTTCTTTATTTTGATGTCGTCTGATTCGCTGTCGCTGTGTTGTCGTTTCCTGTCTACAGGCAGCAGACTATCCTCGTCGTCCTCTTTCTCCTGCTGCAATTGGGAAGAAAATTTCGCATTGTTTTATTGTTCCCAACATCAAAATCAACATCAACATTATGTTTTCGCCTCATCTGGCAAAGCTGTATGTTATGATTTTGAAAAGTGCTTAACAATGATGTCAACATGAGATTCTGAACTCCAGTTCTGCCACTTGTTATCAGATAATGTGGCGATCATTCTGCACATTTTAAGCATTTTATCCTGATGAGGAGCAAAGGAGCCACGGTGGTGTCGTGGTTCGGGCCTCCGAGTAGCATCAGAGGGTCCTTGGTTCGAATCCCACTGGGGCATGAGACATTGGGCAAGTCTCTTTGCCTCACTGGCCTCTCTCTCTACCCAGGTGTATAAATGGGTACCGGTCGCAAATGCTCAGATTGTAGCACTGAATGAGCAGCTCATCTGATTGTGGTTAAAGTGTGAAGTTGGATGAGAACCTCTACCATTGTTGATATCCGACTGAAACCCAAACTTTAACAAAGTTTACGACCAAAATGTGACCGTCTCTGAGAAAACCCGGCCAAAGTCGCTGGGGAGTGACATAGGCCTTGACCATACCTGCCCTTTGTTGTACAATCGATAAGGCTTTATTTGCCACCAACAGACCGGTGTTTTTTTATTTTGATGACACTCTCAACGTAACCTATTAGCCCTGTGGTGTTCAGCGACTTTGACCGGGTTTTTTCATAGACGGTCACAAATAGCATAAGTGCAGGTTTTCATGCCAGTGATTTTTATCAAATTTTTGGGTGAACATCATGAACCAAAGTCTCGCTCACCTTAATAATAATCTTCTTCTCGTCCTTTTCCGTACTGCTATTACTACACGTACTGACTGTACTTGGAGACTGGTGTCCGCTCGAGACTTTCTGTGACCCGGTACTATTTGCCGGACTGTCTATATTCTCCAATGACGATTCTTCCTGAGCTGAATTCTTTTTACCTCGACCTTTGGATCCGTTACTCTGGAGAGTAGGCAGACGAAATAATCAGTCAATACGGTTGATAAAATCATCTCAAATAATTATAATATTATCTATATTATATTAGTGTAATGCGTTTTCTGTAATGCACTCAAACTCCTCTGATACTGCTCAATGACTTTCATTCATTTTTCACAGTATGCATGGGTTCACCTTAAAGTCATGTTCGGCAGCATTCATTGTGCGTAAGGAACGATAACATCCACATAAATCACACTTTTCTTCGCCTTTTTCCACCCCAAAAAACCGACCGATTTTGACGTCACAGTCGAAACACGTCACCGCCGCTGCCATGGAGCGTCACGGTGACGAATACCTCTGACGTCACGAATGACCACTACGTCACGTCAAAGAGTTTACCAGCACAGGGCTCAATCAAATCCAACTGCAACAAGTTTTGTATTTGAATTTTCCATCAGGGCCGAAGCCATAGCATTTATTGGCCCTGGTAAGTACGGAGGAGGCCATCACAAACTACTCATGTTCCTCACTTGGATGGGGTATTTTACTTGCCCTTGCAAAGAAACAAGGTACAAGGCACCACAGCTTACACTCCCATGCGATTGACGTGAAGAGCCGGGAGTGAAATCTCATATGGCCCGGACTGGATTCGAACCCGGGACCTGATGCTTGCTAATGCCCGCATCACACTGAGCTAGTTCTCAGTACGTTCTTGAAAATGTTGCCGAACGGGCTCAAACTGTCTGCGAACGGAGTGGACGTAGTGGGAACATTTTACAGTCTTTTTACGAACTTCATGGACGGGCTCGGACGGGAAGGATTCTCCAGAACTAAGAGGTGCTCCAGAACTTCGTTCTAGCCATCTGCCCCGTTGTACGATTTTTTTAGGATGGGACAGGACGTTTTGAGAACTTCTTCAGTGTGACAATACCTTAAGCTGGTGTGATAACCACACGGCTATCACGGCTCCCTGCAACAAGTTTATGGGGATGGGGGATGGGGGTGGGGTGGAGTAAACCAAGCCCTTCATCACTCCAGCCAAGGAGGCAAAATCATCACCCTCTACAATCCTTCTCATATAATCTTACCGAGTCCCTGTTTCGGCGTGTTCTCATGGTATGCTTCCCGGCCAAAGCTTCGTCCTCCACGACCGGTTTAAACAGGAACGGCGGCGGCTCTTTCTTGTCTACCGGACGCTCCTCACCGTACTTCTTAAAGTGCAGACGACAGTCGGTACAAAGCAATGCCCTATCTTTACCAGCATGGTGCCAGTCTTTTGAAGCTGAAAGACATAATCCAATAACAGATGTTGAGGCGCTCTGCATGTATAACAAGGAATTCTCGATCCTACAAAGCGATGTCTGAGGTCGGCAGCTCTAATATATTGCGTTATCTGATTTTACGACCAGCTCAATCAACTTTTCATTATCATCTGTATAACAATTCTCTTTTTTTAAAAGGACCTACACAATTCCCCAGGGAGCAGGCAAATACAAAACACCATCATGGCTAGTACAAGGGTGGACCCAGGATTTGTGAAAAGAGGGGGTGCCCTGTGCTAGAAACACTAAAATCTGTGGTGAATTTCAATGATTTGCTCCAAATTTCAGAATTTCTTGGTCAATTTTACAGATTTGTTGGCCACCAGAGGAGGCAAGCGCCCCCTCTGGATCCGCACCTGCAGGCCTCGGTCCCCTTTTTAAACCCCTGACATCCTCATTGCCAGTAGGCCTACGTCCCCTTTAACCCCTTTTATCAGAGTCTCAACTGGATCGAGATGGGTCCCCTCTCCCCATGGACGAGTCTTGGCGACAGGACCGTATTACCAACTAAACATGTGTACTTACTTGTCGTGTAGCAATGCCTACAAGCGTAACCCGTCAAATCCCGCGAATCACTGTCGTCGCCCGACTCAACTTCGGACACCTCACTGGCCGAACTGAGATCCACTGAAAAGATAAATGACATTGAACATGAAGTATTTCTTTATGAACTGAAGCCTTCAAATTCGACCCTTCATCTTTGCCTTTAATTGGTCTCTGACCGTCTTCATCCAGGTAGGCCATTTTAGAGAGGCGCTGCGCCGTGCCGCTAAAAGGGGGCGCCGCAGTGCCCTTTTAACCCCCTAGGGCGCCGTCCGTGCCCCTAAAAAAATTTTTAAAAGGTTTTAGTACCCCCAGACCCTCTGTCATGGTCCCTTTTGGTCATATCACCTTAGAAACTGGCTTAAATTGGCTGTTGACTGGAGTTATAGAGACCTTTTTAACTGACAAGCTTCTCAAATTCCGTTAGTAGAAATGTCGCGAATGAAAAGTGCCCTTTTCTAGGTTGAAGTGCCCTTTTTACAAAGTTTGCACCATGCCCTTCTGAAATCCTAGATACATGTATATAACCCTGTCATCCTTGCAGAAAACCTGACATAACTCAATGGGGGAGGGGGCATTGCTTCAACACCCAGCCATCCACTAGATGATTCTCTTAGAACTAACAGACACCAAAAGAAAACCATTGGTTCTCTTGGAGATGCCTGAAACCATCAACAGTACCTACTTCTTGTCAAAGAATGGATGGAAAACACAGGATTCTCCAACAGAATAACACATCAACCTGAACAACGTGAACATCCGTTACAAAGTGGGTGTTGAAATTCCCTCTAGAAATATTTTCCAAGTCTTATAAACCTTTGTGCGTTTTTATCCCAACAGCCGCCAAATGTAAGTCCGCACAGTTAACAGTATTTAGACTATCTTTATAACAAAGTAAATACAATAAAGTGGCATAATAAGTGAAAACATTAGACGTGGCTTGTGTGTGTACACCAGAGTGAGTAGTATTAGTTTGATTGTTATTGGATTTGCCTCCTTATTTCACAAGATTAACCATGTGATTTATGGTGTTTTCACCAGTTAAAACAGGTCAGTGGAAGATTATGACCAAATAAGCCAGAAAATAAACTCAGGGCCTGAGAAAGAGATATGTAAACGAAAGGAGGAGCTGAACTAGAGCTACACTACGCATGGCATATCTTGGTGAATTCACAATGGTGGCTCTGGCAGCCATATTGGATTTCCAGCAATCCCATTTTATTGACCAAGGAGGCATGCCAATACACCAATTTCACATCTCGCATGATCGCAGCGCCCCTAGTAAAATTTTCGACGGCCACTTCCGTTTTCAACCTCACTACAGGCAACAATTTCCTGGATCGAGGTTGAACTGCACGCATTGGTTCCCAATGCCGCCACCAGGGGATGGATCCCTGGTGGGGGTTTCGGGAACCATCACGTGTTTTTCAACCTCGATCTGGGAAATATTTGCCTTACTCCTGAGAGTGAGGTTGAAAACGGAAGTGGCCGTTGAAAATTCTACTTGGGGTGCTGCGATCGTGCGAGATGTGAAACCGGTGTATTTGAATGGAAGTAGATAGAACAACCTATGGGAACTTGAGAGACCACTTCGTGTTCAAAAGCACTCCAAAGTCCTCAACAAATCCTGCAAAACCCTTCATTTTAGCAACTCAAACTGATGCTTTTGGTCCCATGCCAAATTAGGTTGGCTTTTGAAGTTGGGAGGTAAAAGCACTTGAGCTGAACGCTGAACTTTGGCATTTCGATGGTGTGTTCAACACTGTAGTTGCAAAAATAAATGATTTGCAAAGGGAGCACGCTGTTGACATAGTCTTATCAGTCTTGTCCTTGCAAGAAAAGGAATACTTTTCACTGTCCAGTGTCCCCTTGAATTCAGGAAAATCAGACCAAATAGGCCTACCCATTATCATTTGATTTCGACTGCTTTATATTTAAGTCCCACCGACGACAGCCATAGGCCCAATATCCCAGATCAACGGTCTTTAGCAGCTCAATTTCAATTTTAAGCTACATAATCCTACTATCAGACTTTACTTTAGACTTAAAACTTAAATATCTATAGGCCTTTGATAAGTGATCCCGGGGATTGAAATGTACAGATTAAGACATTATTAACTTTAATAGACAGATTTAACTCTTTGTGGCTCGAAGCCCATTTTTCGTAAAATCCGCTCCTAAGATTCACACATCTATCCATTTTCAACAAAACTGGGCCGACCGCACAGAAAATCCAATAGTGCTTTTGGTGCCCATCGGCGATTTAATTAACAGGAAAATGTGTTATAACTAACTGCCGATATGCGCCAGTTGCACTTCATGTATCAGACATTCTGTGAGGTCGGTCCGGTCAATAGGTCTCAATCTATAGGTCGCAGCACACGTCACCACTTTCGTTGCTCGTACAGGCAATTTTCGTGGTCGGCAATTTTTGTGGCGGTTGCCGGTTTACAGCAGACGTCACCACTCAGTGGTCTCGTGTGCTGCTGATGGCCACGCATCACCACAGCTGGCAACTACGAGCAATTTTTGTGGTGAGAAATCAAACTGGTTTGATTTCCGGCAACTTGTGGCAACTCGTCGGTCACTACAGAATTTCTGTGGTGAGCGGTCGTTGCCGGCCACAGCACACTTGGTCATTTTCGTGGCGACCACGAAAATTGCCTGTATGAGCAACGAAAGTGGACACGTGTGCTGCAGGCTTGGTGCTCACACCCAACAACTTTGGGCACAACTTTCCACGGAGGCCACTACCGACTCCCTCCACCTCCACCTTCACTATGATGATCACAAGCTGCACCTCCACCATCCATAGCCGCATCGTATTGTTGAAGATTTCACGCTGACATGCTGTGTTATCCCCAACTGAATACCTAACAAACTTCAACGAGGTTCGTCACAGGAGAAACGTGCCGTCTCACAAAAGCCCCAACCACATTCGTCGTTTGAACTGATCATTCAACGCTGCAGATCACAGACCATCACAGCCTTTGAGAATTTTGATATTCAACTTCATAAGATGGAGTTATAAAGTGGTACTGTCAGATGACGCATCTCTCGGTGTAAATGTTGTAGCTGACGGGTGTGGGCAGTGGTACTTCTGCCACTTTTCGTGACCCACAGGAACCAACCAAAAACCATCCTTCCCACGTTCCTATCACTCTGGATAACCATTCGGCTATCTGAGGGCTCCTTTGTTAAGTGTTATAACAAACTAACCTTAACCATTTCACAAGACTTTGGGTAGGACAGGAACCTGAATTGCATGGGAAAGGGAAAAATGGGAAGAAACGCGGTCAATTATACTGTGAGTTGTGGACTGACTTGTCTTCACTATCAAATGACAGAATTTTGTCTAGGGTTTGAACCGACAGCATCAGAAGTGAGACACCACAACATTTCAACTGCACCACTCTGACATTAGATGAATTTTGCTGAATATCAGAGACTATGATCAGCGAGTGTACCCACGGATCTGATACCGAGTTAATTCCCCATCCACGCAAGAATAATCCAATCAGACGTCCGACGAGCAAAAGTGAGAAATTTGAATAATTTACCCATTTATTTAGCGCATGAAAATCGCCTTTGTTCTCGGATAAATAATTCATGGGAGAAAAATTGAATTCTCGTGGAAGTGATGTTGGCGCAGGTCGGCGTTAATCGACGAAGATGCAATCCAGGTCGTCCACCTCTCTGGGGATGATTAATTTAACGAGTTACTCAGTTAGAAAGGTGATGAGGAAAGATAACAGAATTAGATACAGTATGGCAGTTTGTATCTTGTCACAAGTAAATTTTGGCGATTTCAGAATTTTTGTTCAAACTTTATGCGATAGTGTCAACGCTCCTAATTGCCCAGGCTACCGGGAAATTCCCTTTACAGTACGTTACACAATTGACCTCCCTTCCGCACCGCACACCATCCGCGTACCACATGCAGCGTCATGTGCATACCATCCTTGTATCTTCCGTGGACGTCGCGCGCCGTCATGGAAGGCAAGCACTGAAGACGTAACATCATTCATCCATGGTGCGTGGACCGTCAGGCAGAAGAGACGCGTGACGCACCCGTACCATACGCAATAAACTGAAGCGTGACGTACGCAGAAGGTATGCGGATAAAGATACATGTAGGTCAATTGTGCAAAGTACTGTAGCTCAGTTGGTACAGCGTTTGACCTTAGAGCGAGAGGTCTCGCATTTGAAACCCAGGTGGGACCCTCGGTTTTTTCAACTGGTACATTTGGCGCCCAACGTGGTTGAGAGCAATTACAGATGCTGGAAAAGTGTCTGTGGTTGATTAAAGGCCTGGCGGATGGAACCCTGAAGCAGTTGTGACGATACAACTTCCCAAGCAGCGGAAGTGTGTAAAAGTGTCAGTGCTCCTACTGCCCAGGCTACCAGGAAATTCCCTTTAGCTCAGTTGGTACAGCGTTTGACCTTGGAGCGAGAGGTCCCAGGTTAGAAACCCAGGTGGGACCCTCGGCTTTATCAACAGCTACATTTGCGTCATCAGTAAACTGAAGAAAAGATACTTACAGAATTCACACGAGGCCGGTCGCGATGTTGTCGTTGACCGAGAATTTGCTTGTCGGCGTAGGATACTCTGTCTACGATGGCGCCGATGAGGTCGTGCTGTGGTCGCCGCTGGCGTCTTTTTCCAGTAATAATAATACTCCACTAGTTCAGACTGGAATGAGAAAGACGGAAGCAAATTGTAAACATTAGTGTTTCAAATTTCGTTGAATTGCTGAAGGGACGAAATGTGGAATGAGTTCATGTTGATGCCAGGGTTATATCTAGGATTTTAGAAGGGCACGGTGCAAACTTTGTGAAAAGGGCACTTCAACCTAGAAAAGGGCACTTTTTATTCGCGACATTTCTACTAACGGAATTTGAGAGGCTTGTCAGCTAAAAATGTCTTTATAACTCCAGTCAACAGCCAATTTAAGGCAGTTTCTAAGGTGATACGACCAAAAGGGACCATGGCAGAGGGTCTGGGAGGTACTAAAACCTAAAAAAATTTTTTTTTTTTATTTTAGGGGCAGAGCGGCGCCCTAGGGGGTTAAAAAAGGGCACAGCGGTGCCCCTTTCGGCAGCACGGCGTACCACCGCTCTAAAATGGCCTAGATATAACCCTGGATGCTTCCACATGGAAGACCCTCTAATCTTGGGCAAAATGGAAAACCCAGGCGCAGATCCAGAGGGGGCACCCCGGATTCTCGCCTCCCCCTTTGGCCAAAAAATCTGTAAAATCGAGCTTTGAAATTCTGATATTTCTCCGCAGATTTCAATGTTTCTAGCACAGGGCACCCCCTCTTTTCCCAAACCCTGGATCCGCCCCTGAAACCCCCAAAATAATTCAGAAGAACACAAGTAGGGAGGTACCCACAAGTATGGGTGTAAGAAGGAGGGCCACTGCAGCTCTTCAGGTGGGTGGGGCACCAACAATTCCCTCTTGAAAGCAGACATTCAACGTCTTGGTAAAGCCTACAGTACAGGTCACAATTGACATCCCTAAATTCGCGTAAGTTACTCGTAACTTACGCAACAACTCACGAGCTATGTTATGCGTAACATACGAGGTGAGTTACGCAATTTTGCTAGCTACGCAGTGATTTACGAGGCGAGTTACGTGATTTTGGCGGGTTATGTGGTGAGTTACGCTAAACCAAAGCCGTGAGTTACGCGTAACTTACGAGTAACTTATGCGAAGCCGTAGGGATGTCAATTGTGACCTGTACTGTAATTCATAGTTCGACGCACGACCATCGCTGGTGACCAACACGCGATCTTGCGTTCGACGCCGACCCCGTCGTGCGATTTGGTCGGCGTCTGATCGCGAGGCTGTAATTACTTGAGTCATTTCATAACAGGTCGCCGTCGCAAAAGTACGCTGGACTATGAATCAATTCCGCGAAGTCGGCGTCCAGATTTGATCGGGCGTCGGACGCCGATGGTCTTGCGTCGAAGTATGAACTAGGCTTTAGCCCGAAAACTCAACATGAAGAATGCAGGTGCCCCGACTGTGAGCCAACGGGTCATAATTATGAATAAAGACTAGCAAATGCTTTTACTTCAAATCTGTACAGCACTGCCTAGTGCATTCGTATTGGAAAATTCCAGTAAAAGCATTTACTAGTCTTTATTCATATGACCCAATGTTCTGCATGAGAATACCAGACTATTTCAGTTCTATCCCCAGCCCACAGATGGCAGCACTTAGCTATGGCCCATTTTTTGAAGTTGGGGATAAATCATTGCTCATTTTACGTGTTTTTAGATGATTTATTTCAGGTGCACATGAAATAGTGGGATAGTTAACAGTCGGTGATTCTGCATCATACATCACATTGTTTTTAGAAAGTTTAAAGGTGTACGGTAATGATGGTGAATAGTTAAAGCCTCACAGTATTGAATTTTACGACATTTTCAAAGTGTTAGGACTGTGCAGGTATAGGTCTCATAGCCTCGTGATGGTCCCCAAAATGCTTGCCTGATACGTACTTCAAAGAATCAAGACCTAGTTTTCACCACACATTGAAAAAACTGCAGGCAGAGCTCTAATGCATTCAGATAGAGTATAGTACATTTTACACTACACTAACGTCGGAGGACGTAAGCACTTTCTGAATTCAATACAGTGAGGCTTTAAATTCAAATGTGAACTTGTTGGAACTCGATTAAAAGTGACTGGTTCATGCATACGCTTAAGCTTTAGCTGGGTGAAAGGATAGGGTACCTACGAAAGGTTGTGAGCAAGATCAGGGGGCGGACCCAGGATTCTGGTAAAGGGGGCACAGAACGCCACAGGAGGGCCGATGAAGGCGAGCACTAAAGGCGTGAAGCCATGGCAGGGGTTCTCCCCCAGAAAATTTTGAAACCTAGAAGGCCGTTGGTGCGATTTCCCAGCATCTGAGGGACAAATTACAAGGCAATTCTGTGGCACTTTGAAAAAGGGCAATTTTTCTTACGTTGGTCACTGAAAAATAGGGGGGCACGGGCCGGGTTTGCCCCCTGGATCAAACAACGGCCATGTTCAGATTGTGAACAATGAAAAGTCCAACAGAACAACTAATTCCTTCATTTTTTAGCTCAAGGACTCAGCTGCATGTTCAGATTGAAGTCCAACTCCCAATGTACGCTAGTTAGTCCGTGCCTGCAAGGCAGATTGGCAGTAGTCCCTTTAATTAAATTTTGACTTCAGACAGACTATCAACTGTCTACATCTACAGGGTGAAATCACGCCACACCCCACACCCACCCTGCCCAACCAAGGCAGATGACTTCTTCATCTCGGACATGTACGACAGCAGTATCCATACACACACATCTATTCCACTCACGGTATCAACTCCCCATTGTCCGGCGGCTGCCGCGGTCATTACCACATTTCACCCGCTTGATAAAAACATAAACCGTAACTGCCAGATAATAACATGAACGCGGGTATATAAACACCAACAATTGGCCGAAGATAGGCTGCAAATAATTTGCTCTCCGGTCACAAAAACGCCATGAATTGTATCTTACTCAACGGAATTCAAATCTTTATAGCGACGTTGACATTACTCATGCTATACTTATGAAATTACACTGCTTAATGACAACACCGCGGTGTGATAAAATCAAGATGGCTGCCATACAAGCAGAGAAGGCACGCCAATCGCTGGCTATAAATCTGCGTCTGGCAATGAGTTAGAAAGGCGCACACGAGAACATACAAAATCGACTGTGTAATGTTATCTCTTAAAGGGCTGGACGGGTTATAAGCAGTACGTCCGTTGTGAGGCGATGAATGGGTTTTACCGTGAATCATAAGAGGTGTTATCGATACAGCAATCGAGGTAACACGCTATAGCAGAGGAGCTATGGATTTCTGAATTTTAGACGATATCGGTGGAACTGAGTAGAAGAGTTCGTGTTTATACTCGGGGAAATTGGTATTGGTTTTCGTGGGTGTAACGGCAGCGTTTGAAGGTATGTTTGGATGAACGATTGGTGGAAATACGCGCTGATAGATATGTTTTTCGGAATTTATGCACAACGTTGTGAGATTGCCCGCAGTTAGGCTTTAGACAAGAGGTCGATTTGTCTTTGGGTTTGAAAACGAATCAATTGCGAAGATGTTTAATTCATGATGTCATTATTCATACAGTAGTATATCATTTGGTTGACATTTCTCCAATGTGAACACCTTTATTATCAAAGACATGAACTTGAAGTGCAAAATAATGAATTCCCTGTGTAAAGCCGGGCATACATCGCACTTGCGACTTCATACAACTAGTCGCCACTGAGCTACCTGGCGACTGGGAGGATCTAGCTGAAACTGGAGGCGACTGATCAGTCGCCAAAAACGGTCGATGTATGCACCTTTGCGACTCGCTGGAACTGAGATTTTGCCCCATCACGGGGAGTTGCACAATTGTTCAACTTTCTAGCGACTAGTTGTACCCAATTTCGTTCAGTCGCTGCGATGTACGTGGGCCCCCCAAAACGGTCAATGAACACACCCTTGCGACTCGCTGGAACTGATATTTTGCCCCGTCACGGGGAGTTGCACAACTGTTCAACTTTCTAGCGACTAGTTGTACCCAATTTCGTTCAGTCGCTGCGATGTACAGTTTTCTGAACAAAACCGAGTCTCATCGAGTCCTAACACCCCAGATGTTACCCGAGTTGCTGCCAGTCGCAAGTGCGATGTACGTAGTCAGGACATGACGACTGATTGGATCCTCCTAGTTTTACTGAGTTACTGAATTTGTGATGTGCGCACAGCGCGTACATCACCAGCGACTGATCAGATCAGTTGCTTCCAGTCACAAGTGCGATGGGCCGAATTCATAAAAACTAGCATTTGCTTTTTCTGGGCTTTTTCTTGAAGAGGTATTTTAAAGTTTCGCTTTTGCTTCGTAGAACAAGCAACTCCCTGTAAGAATTAGCAGAAGATTTGTCTTGCAAGCATTAGCTTCATCAGATAGAAAATCTTGCTTGGCTTTATAAGAAAAGGTGTTTAGGTTAAGCAATTGATTATGAATATGTTTGTGAGCAAAATCTTTGGCTTGTGCTTCTCCTTGACAAGCAAAAGCTTGGCCTTGGGGCTTCGGCTTGTAAGCTTTTGCTATGTTTTATGAATTCGGCCCATTGTACTGTACACCTGGCTAAAGACACAAACGTGAAGCGCAAAATAACGAATTCCCTGTGTAACAGTCTGAGAGCCTTCGATCCACAAGCAAATGTAGACAGATGAGACGCTTCACGATTAGAGACATTTGGTTGATGGATTTGTTGAGGAAGGCAGACAAGAGTTTGTTACGGGCAGACGGCAGATCAGAGATTGGTTGGGGAGTCGAGGATGACTTGACTGGGTGGAGAGGGAGGACAGATTTGGACAAATCCTGACAGGTGCCGAATGGAGGGTACGCACCGAGAGCGAGGGTTGGGGGTGAGGAGAATTGTTTTCGGGGGTAGAGGCAGACAGTTTGGCCATCTGGCCAGGGGTCCAGTGAGATAGTGATTTATTTGGGAAGGGATGCAGGGGTGGATAATTTCTGAAAAGAGGGTGTGCCCTGCACTAGAAACGTTGAAATCTGTGGTGAATTTCAGTGATTTGCTCCAAATTTCAGAATTTCAGGGTCGATTTTAAAGATTTGTTGGCCGAAAAGGGTGCACCCCCCCCCTTAGATCCGTGCCTGGGATGGTTGCAAATTTGGATGGAGACTACAGGATGGCCTATTTGGTTGGGAGGGGGGTAGCTATGACAGTGGGAAACCAATAAATATTTACATGTACCATAATCACTTTTTTCCAATCTACATGTAAAGTGTATCTTATACCACGACACGTTTCATGCACCCCCTTCACAACAACCGTTTTCGACAAACAACTCCTTGCACCTGGCACCTTGTTTCTCGGACAATCAATACCGAGAACCGTGTTCTAAAAAGAACAGGGACGATGCAAAAATAATTTCCATTTCTATTGAAATGCTGGGCTCCCGCCCGGAGGCGTAACTCTCTCCAACTGTTCTTAGTGAATAAGAAGAACCCAAGCGTTGAATTTCACTGGCGATTTATTAACCGTGAAAAACCAAGCATTCTAATGACCCCCTGCACATATGCGGTGTTTCATGCGTTACTGCTGCTTGTGCCCTGTTCATGAGCGTTAATCGACGACAGTGACAATCCTGGCACAAGCCGCGACGTGTTCTGTTCACGATGCCACGCCGCCGTCGGCGTAGCCAAATCGCCACACGCTCTATAAGGAGGTAAGCATCTTTTGATGTCCCTCAGAGGTAGTAAGCACCATGGACGTTGCCAGGGAAGGCAGACTAGCGGTTTGCCAGTTTCCCCGGCTGCATGGCCTGAGGGAGGGGTCGCGTTACAAGGAGACAGCGGGGATGCGGGGATCGAGATGCTTCAACTGACACTGATGCTGAGGAAAGGAAATCATAAGGGGTTTCTTGATACAGTTGAGGCAGGTATTGGAATAGGATGCCTCCAGCACATGATGAAAAGGGACTTTTTAAGGCCGTATCAGGGATCCAGCAATATATTTTGCGACGACAACAAATCTGTTGGCGACAAAGATGTTTCTGCCTACTTATTTCCTTCTAAGGAGCCATGGTGGTGTAGTGGTTCGGGCCTCCGACTAGCGGTCAGAGGGTCTCGGGTTCGAATCCCACTGGGCGTGAGACTTTGGGCAAGTCTCTTTGCCTCACTGGCGTCTCTCCACCCAGGTGTATAAATGGGTACTGGTCGGAAATGCTCAGACTGTAGCGCTGAATGAGCAGCTCATGAGTTCTACTGAAATGTTTCAGGATAGACTGGGGTTAACCCTTTAGGCCCTATACTTTTTGTTATGTATGTTCTGTGAACCCCAGAGGTTTTCAGCAAATATCTCATAATTCATACATCTGATGTTTGCTATCAACTAAAACCTCAGAACGGTCGTGAATGAAATCCCAGACTGGCCAGCGCCGGCCTACGCAATGTCTGAGTCATCATATGGCTGAAAATATAGAATGTTCGTGCCCGTCGTGGGATTTTTAAAGCGGCCGGCCGCGGCCGTTTTAGAGCCTAAAGGGTTAAAGTGTAAAGTTGGATGAGAACCTCTACCATTGTTGATATTGATATCAGACTATAAACCCAAACTATAACCAAAACTACTAGAACTAGAACTATAAATGAAGGTGTTTTCAGCCACGACTTCAGAATTACCAGTGCAGGTTCATCATTTCATCATTCTTACTACTGCAGGCAGCTGAAGTAACTGGAACCAAAATGAAGCAAAAAAACTTCATCTTATGAAACAGCCCATGAAGCTGCCAGCTCCTCATGTTCAATGACTAGGCAACCAGGCTACAAATGTCTACGGCCTTAACAAACCTCCTCCTTTTGTTGAGAGAGTGGTGGGTGATGCAATATCGTGTGGCGAGTGTCTTTTTCTTTGTTAGCTTTCAGAGGAAAATGACATGTTCAGAATAATAACACGGTATAACAAGGCTATTCAGGGGTGACTCCCCTTGTCAGGTCATGGAACAGGGGTTTAACCCAATAAGGGTTAGAACTTCTGACGTCATATCCTTTGAAATGAAATTCTGCTGGATTCATCGGTTCTTTTTGGCGTATCAGGTGATTATAGAGCGTGCAGTGACTTCATCGCATCAAATTATCAGTCTATATCCGCCATATTGGACGGAAATGCGTTGTTGTCGGCGCAGGTGGAGTGTGTGTAACTTTAACCATGACATGATCAACACATGGTACACTTTGTTGTCGATGTCAGCATGGTGGCCTCTGCATGCCCTCTATAGATGACAAGCGCTACTGATCTCAATATTACCCCAACAGAGCTGACTATTTTTTTGCACTTTCCATCCGTAGCCCATACCGCCCTCAACCGCCATCTGCCACTGCATTAAGCTGTACAGAAAGACGTATAATGGCGGTTTATGACGGTATCGGTGTTTGGCAACATGGCGGTTGGTGGCGCTTTCGGCAGTAATTGATGATTTTGATTTCTACATTAGAGGTGATAGGTTTTTTGTCAAAAAGTGGGTGTGGCCTACTGGCGACCTATGGCAGGGGCAACATGGACTCTATTGGGTTAAGTCCAACTGGTGAGATCAGGAACTAATCTTGACATGGACTCCCCCGTAATCCTCTCATTCATTGGTGCAATAGGCCTAATCACTTCAAATGCTTCACAACAGGCCAATAGGTATTAACTAGGATGATACGATGATGATGATGATGACACCTAATGGTGTAATGGTACCATAAATGTTGAAATATTTAATAGTTAACAACTGTAAGTACAGGCATGACTGTGTCGACACAGAAACTGGTTCATGCAGAAAGCCCCTTGCTGCCATGGACACGGTTCCAGTGGATTTTAGAAAGCCCGAGTCCATTTCAGGATGAACTGAGATTTCCCGCATCAAACCAGTGTGAGATTGATTTACCCGCCTATATGACGAGTCGACAGCGTTGGGTCAGTCGACTTTAAATACACCCCTACCGCATTGAGTTTTGCCGCAAATGTGTACTTGGGCCTTAAAGGGGCTCCTGGTCTATCAGGAGATATATCAGACTATAACCACAGTTTACATAACGCTGTTTGCCAACATATGATGTGTACACAGACACACAGTTCGTCTATTGATTAAATGTGCACGATGCCTTGTGCAGATCGTACAGCGTACAGACTGATGGTAGTCGTATTCACGGTACGGTGATCTATGTTTACTAGCGGGTATGGCATTGCATGTAAACTATCATAACTATATGCTAATTACAAAACTCTAGTTCTGAAAAAGATTATTTGCTTAGTAATTAGACAAGAGGGATTAGAACTCTGACGATAACAGAGCAGTGTAAATTGATCTGGGAGGAAAAAAACATGTGCTTTACGAATCCTCTCTGAGTGCATTGCAATGAAATGGCCCACGGACCATGTGCTCACCTGGGTGAACCTGAACGTACCATAACGAACAAGTGTCAAGTCAATATGTTCCAGGGAAATATCATACCAGTTATAACATTCTTTGTGGTATTGTTCATAAGATATCAGCCAAGTACATTTTTCAAGATGGACAACTGGCGGCCATATTTGAAGTCCAATCCAGCTGAAATTTGCTGCATTTGTATATTGTATTTATAATGTATTCTCAACCATGTGACAGAAATTAGGCAAGCACGAGGCCTACTTAGCAGCCAAGAATCTATGGCCAAGTTTTGGCACTTTATCCCATGTGGCCACGATCGCAGGCCTTGTGTTTTGAGGCAAGTGAAAAACTGCTCGCCTGAGAACAATTTAGAGTTTTCTGTTGTTCTCAGGCGAGCAGTTTTTCACTTGCCTCAAAACACAAGGCCTGCGATCGGACTTGTAATCCACTGGACTTCGGCCCCATGAGCCTTTAGAATGCTCAAGTAAGGCCCTGATTTCACGGCTGAAGTGCTGGGATTCCAGCTTCTAATTTATTTCTGCACAAGAGGGACAAAACCTGCCCCCTCGCATTCCCCCTACTCAGGCTACGCCTTGGCTCTCATAAAATGGCCACCTAAGACCCCCCCCCCCTACAAAAAATCCTGGAACCGCCCGATTTGCGGATCTAACCACCCATATGCTTGAAAATTCCGCAACCCAAACCAACACATCCACGCCTCCTGACAACCAACCGTCTGTTAATTTTGTTTTGACTGACATTTCAATAAAAAAAGAAACAAACTTGTTAAGAAAAACACATATGAGCAGAACATAAAACTGTTACAAATTAAAAACTTATTCGTTTGCTGATTCACTGACAGAAAACCTGAGTTGAAAACTGACACAAGAGTGAATCCAATCTGACTTGAGACCAAATACTGTAAACTCTGACTTTTTTGCAGACAGCCTTCAATTCAGCTAGTTTTCTGCTAGTTAACTCTCCCTGGCAGCTAAATTTTTCATGGAGTTTTCAGTTTGTTCAACTGTAGTGCTGAAGGGATTATTGTCGTTCTGGGTACCATAAAGTGTACCCAGGTTCGATGTCATCAAGTGAAATTGTACCCTAGGGTCCACTTTCTTGTTTCAAACTGTACCGGTACCCAGGTTCTGATTTAGACCTCGGGGCGAGGTTGTCATTCCCATGTACATGACATGTGAGCGTTGCCATGATGGGTGTGTCTGATCATGTGATATGGCAACAGTACCACCTGGTGGAGGATCGTGGAACCAACCTGCGCTAATTCACATGTCCGAAGAGATCTTGAGAATGAGCTTCTGCCTAGGTCTCTAAATCAGAACCTGGGTACAGTTTGTAACAAGAAAGTGGACCCAGGGCACAATTTCACTTGACGACACCGATCCTGGGTACACTTATGTGTCAGGGACGGATCCGGGATTTCTGGAAAGAGGGGGCGCACTGTGCTAGAAACATTGAAATCTGCAGTGAATTTCAATGATTTGCTCCAAATTTCAGAATTTCACGGTCAATTTTACAGATTTGTTGGCCGAAAGGGGGGGGGGCGTGCGGCGGGTGCGCCCCCTTGGATCCGCGCCTGTGTGAACCCCCAGGACGACAATAACCCCTTCAGCAGCAGCAGGCAACTTGGATAAAACTTTCTCACCAACAGCCTGAATTCGATAAATTTCATAAAATTCAATATGTTCCGCCCACCACATCATCAAGGGACTATTGAAACCATCTGTGGACACACAACGCAGGGCCTATATCAACATCAAACATTATCAACATGAAACACTACCTCCACTTCTGGCATGTCTGGAGTACAATAGCTTCATTGAATATTTGAACACCAGCGCTCTCATATTTTGAGGAGCGCCACCTGGTTGATTCATTCCTATTATACGGCACAAAATATAGAAATCGACCGTAAAAGAGGCTCTCAATATGATTTACCACTGCACAGCAGGATCTGCTTTGGCTAGTACCTGATCCTACCAACCGGCGCACTGCAGTCGTGGCTTGTTTGGTAGGACCAGTACTGGCCGCCATTTTTGGAGGAATTCTGCCAGTGACGTCACTTGGAAATTTTATGTAAATTATGTAAATTTATTCAGTTCTCAATATGGCTGTACCGGAATGCAGATAGAAGGTGACCTCCATTTGACCCAGGAAATCCACCAATCACGAAGGTGTTAAAAATAGAAAGGTATCAACATAATACATATAGCTCCTATACTTATCACCTGCGCCGGCCAATCAGATTCACGAACGCGATAGGCACGACCGGTTCTAACATATATGCAAAAGTCCGATGTAAAATTTTTAGGACTGGGTACCAGTCTAGATCTGCTTTCCAAATGAGGGATTTTATTGTCAATAGGTGGCAGCACTGCAGTGGCAGTCCTGAACAATAAGAAATTGACATGGGACCACATCCCTGCTATGGTAGGATGCGAGGCCATAACCTGAATAGTTTGCATGTCAATGGCAGTGACGTCTACTCCATGGTGGCTTTTTGCACCACAACACAAAACTTGATTAACAGAAGTATGTCATGGTCCCTTTAACACGGTATTGCCATGACTTGTCAGCCATGTTATAGTCCCTTTAAATGTACTTTTGTGCTTTTACTTTTAGGTCATATCAGTGTATTTTCCCTTCAACACCAAATCACCTGAGGGGTGGATCCAGAATTTGGGAAAAGAGGGGGCACCCTGTGTTGGGAACATTGCAATTTGCGCCAAATTCCAGAACTACTGAATTGTTGGGCAAAAGGGGAGGCCTCTGGATCCACACCTGCACTTAGGATCATAATAAACAGGAAGTCAATTTCCAGAATCTTAGCAAATTTTCGACCCCAACCGGGGTCTTCATCAGGCTGGCACTTTCAAGTCGAGCTACCAAAAGTGTAATCACTTCTGGTAGTACATGTATATCTACGTGCACTTAGGATCACATACGTTATAGTCCCTTTGACACAAGCCATCTCCATCTGGACTGAAGTAGGGGCCTCACATAAGTTATAGTCCCTTTGACACAAGCCATCTCCATTTGGACTAGGGGCCTCTACATTGCAAAGGATGAATTCACCGAAAAAACACGTTTTTGCTATCCAGCTGTCCTGAGGAAGTGTATCATTCCGTGGATAAACCACACAGTTGTTTTAATAAACATGAGATGTTTACACGGAGGGATGAGGGAGTCGCATGATTAGCTGGAGAGTTAGCTTCATTTAATTGGTAGTGTAACGATGATACCTGTCTTGTTTGCACTTGTCTGACCTCGGATGAAAAGTTCAAAGTCGGACTAAGTACACAGTCAGCTCCATACATACAGTACAGGTCACAATTGACATCCCTATGGCTTCGCGTAAGTTACTCGTAAGTTACATATGTAACTTACGCGTAACTCACGGCTTTGGTTTCGCGTAACTCACTGCGTAACTCACCAAAATCGTGTAACTCGCCTTGTAAATCACTGCGTAGCTAGTGAAATTCGCGTAACTCACTGTGTAACTCACCTCATAAGTTACGCATAACATAGCTCGTGAGTTGTTGCGTAAGTTACGCGTAACTTACACGAATTTAGGGATGTCAATTGTGACCTGTACTGTACATGTAACAATGGCCAGTTTCTATTCAATGTGGGAGGGGAGCAGATAAGTTGTAAGTTGAACTAAAGGTAAGGAAAGCATAGACAGCTCCATGCACAACAATGGCCAGTTTCTAATTCTATGTAGGAGGAAACCAGTTCTCTTCCCCTGGGCAGGTATGTTGTAAGTACATGTAAACTAAGGGTAAAGGACAAACCAGTCAGCACGATATACAAGTTGACAACAATGGACAGTTACTGATTCAATGTAGGAGGAAACCAGTTGTTCTTCTGAGCAGGGCCAACCACACAGAAAATCAGATAGTTTTACTGGCGCTTATTGGCAGTTACATGTACTTATAAAGCATTTGCCCAAGTAAACCGTCGATAGGCGCCAACAGCACTATCGGACTTTCTGTGGGGTTCTGTGTGCCCAGGTTAACATGTAGGCCAACAGATACTCAGTCAATAACACCAGTTCAGGGGATCTGATATTACAAAATCTGGATGAGAGAAAGTTCAGTCCCTGTTCAGGACTTGCTCTTGGCACGTATTTGCCACGCCTCCTTTTCAGAGGATCTCATTCTAGCTCTGCATTTGTCCCTTTCAACAACAACCGATGCTGACCACACTGGCAAGAAAAAGTTGCTAAAATAGACGATATATTGACATGGGCAAATTACCATGACAACAAAAACTGACGCAAGTACATGTAGATGTCTATCGTTTAAAGGACCATGGTATTGCCGCTTTTGCTCGACAGCCGGCGCCAGCATCACCGTAGTTAGTCCGTGGGGTTGGAGAGTGGCGCACTCTCCAACCCCGAGTGGACCCGATGTACTACGTACATTTTGTAATATTTTTTTGTAGTTTGTATCACTGCCGCTAGATGGCCCCTCTACGTTGTGGCAATCAAAATACCTCCCAGAGATCGCATACCATGCTCCTTTAACCCGTTATCTGACGTCATATTACGTCATCACAAAATCCGGGGAACCCCCGAAAACACCCGAGGATCTCAGCTTGCGTAGGGCATAATAGTACGCCCTGCAAGGAAATGGCGCTTCACATTGCGTAGGACGTGATGGGCCGTATTTTAGAACGTTCCTTAACATTAAGGTCCACCTTAAATCTATTGTTCTCGATGGTTTTACAATAGATTTAAGGTCGACCTTTACGTTAAGGAACATTCTAAAATACGCCCCTATATCACGTCCTGAACCTTATGTGTCAAATACTTTTTTTTGGCAATTTTTTTCCTAAGAAAGAAATTTTTTTCCAAAAATTAATTACACAGTTAACGGGTTAACACTCCAATTACTTGGCCTAGATTTCCACAGCTAAGTGACCAGCCCAAGGAAACACACAAGACCCACTCAAAATCAGAACCCCTACATCCATACCATGCATTGCACTTCATATGTTATTTCAAGGTGACCCATATAATGTGTGAGATCATTTTTTGCATCTAGATTGTTAGTATCACCTCTCCATAGTAATCAAAAGAAAAATATTTTCCAGGTTTTTGATCTGTTTGCTGTAAATCTATCCAAACAGTCGAACGGAATTTGATACACTGCATTACTCATCCGTTCCCTCAAAAATTCATACGCGAGAGATCGTATTATAAGGGGATTATTCATGTGGTGCTACTTTGGGTCCAGATTGAGGCTCGTTCAAGTAGCGAGTTCTTTTGCCTGGTATAAATGTGACACAACTGGCCAAAACCCTCCTGGGCCTGACTTGTTCAGGGTTCTCCACACGGTTTGAAACAGACCAGGCGCTGGTGATGTCACAATGTTACTGATGTCGGAAACCACTGCCGCACGCGCGTCCTCAGCAGGGGGTCTGGGGCCTCCCCCAGAAAAATTTGAAATCTAGAAGCCATGAAATGTGATTTCCCGGCATTTTGGTGCTTGGAAAACCACAGTGTTATTTAAAGTGAATAATTTTGACCGGGCGGCAAGTTTTTTTGACCGGGCGGCAGATTTTTAGACCGGACGCTGAGATCAATCCTGCATTTTAGAACGGGCGCCGCGCCCGTTCTGTTACACTAGTAGAGAACCCTGACTGACGAGAGGGTTGCTTCATATGACCTAGAGAAGTAGGCCAAGTCAACTGGGTCAAGTTAGACCTTGACCCGAGACTGACAATATCAAACAGTCAAATTATTGCAATTACAGGACCTAATTAGGCAAAACGAACTGAAAGTTAGGTAACATAGTGTCATTTTTGAGAACATGGTACACTTCTGAATGACCCAAGAGCAATTGGCTTACTGGCCTGGAGACAGAACCACAACGTTCGATTTTGACTGATTTCTTTCTGGGAACAAAATTGGGTAGGACAGGGTAGTCACTGTGGCTTCTCTCTCTTTCTCTCCTGATCTTGCCCCCAGTTATACATATCAAAATCCTACAGCTGCACTCAGTACCCAGACACATAGTGTGAACACACAGCAGCATTGACCTAACCAGTCGTCAATGCAGGGCTACCTAATGGTAGCATGAATGTAATAGAAAACTACACAACACAGTAGTAGGCTACTGAGTATAACACTCGTTACACTGTCTGTCTACATGCCTACATGCATGTATAGTATACGACATTGATTTTAGACCTTCTGAGGTCAATATTACCCTAACCTACATAAGACGTGCACAATTTATGGTGAGTTTCGTCCAAAATCAAACAGATTTGAACATCAGCAGACGTCCCAGAAGCAGAATGACAGACAAAGCCATACATAGCCACCATTTTGAATGTTTATACTGGAGAGACCGTCTACTCTGGACAAGCGGGTAATCTAGACTTTATGATAGTCTAGACCGTCTTACGGGATATATCCCATCTAGATTGTTACAAAGACATATAGAACCAGCTTCAACTTACTCTAACTCTATGATATCTCCCTCCTACATACTGTACGCAGGCTTACAACACTGTTTAATCCACAGAACATAAGAGCCGTGTACACCACGCTTGCATACAGCAATCCAACATGGCTGCCAATGGTTCTGGTCTGCCTGTACATGATTGGTGCATTCTGTAGAGGGAAACGCTCGACTAATTGAACGAGGACAGTAGGATTGCTCTGGTCTATCAGACAGTTGATGTGTGACAATCGCAAGAGGAACAAAGTGTTATGTTCGCACAAACAATTTAACAGGGTTTAACTCCGGGTAACAAGGATATTATTCAATAGGGCAACAATCAGGTGTCGTTTATAGATAAAGAGGATAAACTATTTGGCACACTTTGGCGGTATTTAATTTGAGGGCAATCTTCACAGAGTTGTACAGTTGGACACGGATCCTTTCACACTAAGGCCAATGAAATTACATTTATAGTTTTTCGTCAGCTATTTTTCACAATTTGATGTTTTTTTTTCATTATTCATTATTCTTTTTTTTTTTCATGGAAAATTTCAACCCTTTTCACATAAACTGACATTTACAAACTGATTTTATGCCCAAAATGTGTTTTTTTAAAAATTAAAATCAATTCAGAAATGGAAATTTGTGCTGTGTGAGAGCTGGTAGGCCTACTGCATGGGCTTTTTGAAAGTGAAATAAGAAATAAACGGGTTTCCAAGGTGAAGGTCATCACGCCCTTCTTCCAGACTCGAACCCACGGACTCTCGCATAAGGCATCAACCGCCAGCACTAAGGGACAAACGCCTCAAACCACTAGGCTAAATCCCTATCTTCAAAAAA
>NMRB01001487.1:69861-92276 GCA_002633025.1 Notospermus geniculatus
GACCGTGAAATTCTGAAATTTGGAGCAAATCACTGAAATTCACTGCAGATTTCAATGTTTCTAGCACAGTGCGCCCCCTCGTTTCCGAAATCGTGGATCCGCCCCTGCTCCGTTTTACACTTTCCAGTGGGTGCTCTGGTTTCCTCCCACATTATCATGGATTGCTGCCCCTGACAACCACGTTTCCAGCCTCAATTCTACAAATCTCATATCCACCCAACCACCCTGGATTTAAACATAAGACGTGGCGACACCCTGTACTAATGTTGTCTTTTTGCCTCGGTAAAGTGAGGGACGCCACACGCCCCTCTCTCATGCCAGCGCTAGAAGCAATCATAATAACAGGGTAACGTCGTTACCTTTGATCTGTACAATAACTGATTGAGCAGATTGCCGTGACATCCCCTCCACCGCTCACCAATCAAATTAGTTACCCGATCATGACGTTACCATGACAACGAGGTCACCAGGCAACCGCTAGAGGCGGCTCATTTAAAAGAGATCAATCGGTATCAGCGATGACTTCATTTGATATGGCGGAAAAACGCACTCTTTTGTGCGATGATTACGCAGATTGATTATCTGGGTAAGAGGTTGTAAAAACTTGGTTGCTAGGCAACCCATTCAGGCACTTCGGAGATTGCTTAAGAGGTTTTTAGTTTAGATGCTATCAGTGTGGAGTATCTTATCCTCATCCAGCTGAATAATGGTGAGCATTATTTATGGTGCTTTGTTGCTCCTGTAACGGAAGTCGCAGTGTTTTTGTATAAAATGGCTTTTAGTATCTTCAATATCACGGTAATCGGGTGTCAGTGGGTGATGTGGAAAACACTTAAAGGGAATTGGTCGCAGCAGTCAAAACTAACACTAAGAATAATTTCATGGCCCACAAAGTACAAAGTGTGCCAGGGGTAGATCACGTCATGGGTTGAAGTCACACACTCCACTCGACAAAGTGCAGACATGAGTGGATGACATCATTTGCTGTCCAATCAGTGTTCCTGCCAGAAATGTTTCCAAACAGGGTGGGACGACTGCATTTTCCTATGATTTTAAGGGAGTGAATTTTCAAACAGGGTGGTGTGATAGAAAATGCATTGCAAGTTTCATTTTTAGGGTGGTAAAAATTTAAACAGGGTGGTATAAAATGACCCCTGAATTTTGAACAGGGTGGTACCGCCCTGTTTGAAAGGCCTGGCGAGAACACTGCAAATATGGCAGATTTAGACTGATCACATGATGCGATGACATCATGTGCATGCTCTTATAGCCCAAAACAAAATTTATGGACAGACAGACGGACAGATGCACGACAGACCACTACTAATACCTGTCACAACGGCATAAACCTTTTGGCCTGAGGCAAGCAAAAATGATACCATTGAGAACCGAAGAAAAACCTGATGATGAGCACAACACGACATCTCAGAGCAAACACCGGGTATGAACACTTAATGAGCACAACACGACATCTCAGAGCAAACACCGGGTATGAACACTTGATGTGGCAAGTTAAACAAATCCCCTCCTCATGAATTCTGTATTCAAACCAAACACGCTCGCGTTAAAAAAACACGATAAATGTTTACATCTCAATTGGCAAAAATAAGTATCAATATCACAAAATAATACAATGTATTGTTAACAGAAAAATATTAGTCGATATATTCTCCCGTTTTCCGATTTGTTGGATGTAAAATGAGCGTTCTCTTCTTTCACTCATCAATAATTTCCACGAGGCATGTTCGTGCATGGAAATACACATGAAATACACATATAAATGCAGCCAACTTGGGGTGGAATAGACGCTGATGTATCGGGGGAAATTGCAGTGCCGAGGGTTATACCTGAAGCTACCCCATATTGCGGCAAATTAAATTTCTAAATTGACAAACTGCTTTTTCCCACTCATAGCTATTTACAGTAAAACACAATTTTACAATAATGATCTCGTGAATTTTGCCGAGGCATATTACCTCGGGCGATTACGCAAGTTAGGCTCGAGTAAATGTTATTCTCTCAGCAGAGTGGGAGGTGGAGAAAAACTAATTTTGTATCACGACACATTTTGCATGATGATTGGTCAACGCGTAGTGATTTTTTCCCGTAATCAATGGCACCGAGTTTTTAGTTGTCATTGGATAACGGTTCTTTATATGGCGTGTGATTTATTTGAAACTGAGGTGTCTTCACACGAAATGTAGAAACACAAACAGAAGCAGAAGATAATAGTTGGGTATGAGGACAGGGGTTTAGATAATTTTTTAAAACCATGGGCCTGTTTCATAAAGTGACTTTAAGCTAATGGTACCTTTAACCAAATGGGAAATGCATTGAAGTTAATGGTACCATTAGCTTAAAGTCACTTTATGAATCAGGCCCCATGAGTTCTTTACTCATCTTGTATTTAGTGAGTGCGTACACTACTCTCCTGGCCCCTGTAAAGTGGCGTATTTCACACATGCCCAGAGCAGGATACACCGTAACTGTGTAGCGACACCTCACCAAAACTGTGCAGTGAGACCTGGAAAGTGAGACCTGTATTGCACATAGCGGCCATGGCAGCAATCTAGGCGGTTTAGGGTGGCATGGGCTCTATTGGGTTAAAGTGCTCGCACAGACGCACACGCCACACACATACAACACCACTGACACAATTTTACAGCGAATTAGCTTCATATCTAAGAGAAATCTTACCGTTTCTTTGTGCTGGAGAAGTTCCCGGCGAATCTTGAAGAAATTTTTACCGTATTGTCGCAGCCCTTTGACAAAACGTTTCTGGAATGAAATAAGAAACGGCTCATTATTAGAACAGCGACGGTAAAGGGCACTGCAGGTGACGGGATGAAATGTCACATGTGGTGAGGAAGGAGGTGGTTGTCCCCGAGGTAGGATCTTCAAAGACGGTTTAAAGTTGGGAAGAAAAAGTCAATTAGTAATGATGATGAAGTTTGCAAAATTCAAGTTCGTTTGCCCAGAAACCTTTCTGGGGAACTCAACAAGTAATTACTGTACATGTACATGCAAAAATTTTCCCAGGATAATATTTCATGAATTGAGTGATTTTTTTTCTGTTTCGTGTGGATTAATGTTCGTGTTAAGGGCCCAAAAATAGCCACAAAATCGCCAATACGGATATCATGTCTGAGTGTAAGTAAACAATGCGTAGTCACCGCATACACAGACGCCGGGGATAGCAATCAGCTGTGTCAAACTCGCAAATGCATCAATACTGATTCCCGGTAACAAACTTTATTTCACTATAGTAACTCCAAAAACAATCGAAATCAATGAATGATAACCACTGGAAGCGAGGCCGCCATTCACGCTATGAATCATGGGATGGGATGAGTGGCGGGAAGCACTGGGTTCTGACACGAATCGTCAGTCAGCGCCACCGTCGGATGCCCAAGGAACCAGGTTAGCGGGAGAGAACTGACCGGATCATTGGGGAAACTTTTATGTGAATATTAATTTTGTCGTCTGCTACATTCTGACATCAGGGAACAAATTCCAAGACGGAAATGATGGAAGCAGCGCTCACTGTGAACAGCAGCAGCAAGTGGTCACTGGCTCCCCATACCATAAACATCGTCAGTGCATTGTGTACACACAGGCTGCGCGAGACTGCTTGCGTGAGACTGCTTTTGCACAGACCTGTGTAGCCGTGGAACGCATCCAGATTTGGCCGACATGTACGTCCGCGACCTCATCACAGTGTAGGAATCTTAACCGGAAAATAAATCCAAGTTATTGGCGTTGTTTAATGCAAATATATTTACAGATTTTTTGTGAATAATTATATGGCAAGTAACAACTATCATAATAAGTGAGGTTTGTAGGTATTTTGATCCTAGTAACTACGGGGATCGAGGGATCACATGATCAGCCAAGCCAAGTAGTTCGCTGTCAATCATCCGGCGCCATCTTGATTTCCCACAATCCTGTGAGCACGGCGTAACAGACTGGTGCGAGGCAGGAGCGCCTTCTGTTGTAACAATGTTGTCGTCAGTGATGAGAGTGACAACCAAGAAAACGGTTATAATGTAAGCCCGCTTTGCCCCGCCATGTTGAAGTGTTGCATTCTGGGATACTGTTCCAAATCGCCCGCCTAAAGGGGTACGGCTACTTGGAACAGTCCCGAGCTAGCACGAATGCTGATGTCATCACAAATTCAAACGCTGTCGTGCTGGCAGGGTCGAAATATTCGAACGGACAAAGTGAGAGTGACCACAGTCTGAGGGCTCTATGTGTAATTCTCTGTCAGGTCAACCCAACTTGCACATATCCTGGAGAGTCCCAGGGTGGTGCCTTGCAAATCACCAAGGCTGACCAGAGCAACGGTCTGGCAACAGAACCCAGAAGGGATACCAACATCACGGGACAATAAATCCCATGAAACTCGAGCCCAACACCCAGTGATCTTTACCGCCCCCTTTCACACCCCATTTCTTGTATCTCGTCCCGTATGGCTGCAAATAGCCCCTTACAAATCACAGGTTGGCGGCACACCGATTATCATCGCTTAGTTTGTGCCTCGCTTCCGTTTCATCTTGCGATAACTAAGGCACTCAGGTCCCCGACCGTTTCCTCCCAATCTAATTTCTTCGACAGATAATGATATCGCCCGAGGGGGGCTGCACCCTTGTGGTATGACGAGAGCGGACAGTGGAAAGAGAAAAGTGGCATATGTCTTGGTTCCATTCACCGCGTGCTAGTTTCCAAGAAGGGTTTAACAAGGTTATTATCCCCATTGAAATTTTTTTATCAGCAGTGATGTGCTTAGTTTGAAATTTATAAGAAGGGAATGGCAAAAGTTGTGCTCAACGCGTTGGGGGGGGGGGGCACTGGCAGATCCAGGATTTGGGGAAAGAGGGGGCACCCTGTGGTAGGAACATTGAAATTTGCACCCAATTCCAGAATTTCATGGTCGATTTTACAGATTTATTGGCCAAAACGGGAGGTGAGGGCCAACCTCATTCCCATGGGTCGTTCGCTTTCTGACAATATGGCAGACGTTCACTAACCCCTGGAATCAGCTTTGGTTTTAAAACCGGGATCTTTGGTCTAAGTATAGGTGGAAGCACGAGTCAAAATAAATAATCTAAAATACTTATTTGTGCTTTTTTTAATTCTTCTTACAAAAAATCTTCAAACCTTGATATAGGTAACCTTTTGATTCGATCCAAAATATTTCGAAAATTTGTTTGGGTATATTCTTCAGTATATTATTCTTACTCCCGTCAACCAATCAAATGCGTTAGCGAACGCCCCTGAGGACGAGATTGGGCGAGCGCCCGGGGCGCCCTCCTCTGGATCTGTGCCGGGGGGGGGGGGGTCTTTCTGATAAGAAAGCCGCCTCTCTGAATATGGCAGTTAAGATTTAAAAGCCTGATGGGACAACTCCCAAAAGCAGTAACAAAGAAAGCATCCATCCCAGACTCCGCACACATCCCAGCATGCACTTCACTTGCCGCATGCAACGTAAACCGGTCAATACATTCACGAAATAAACCGTAAAAGAGATTTCAAAGTTCTCGTTGAGATTTTCAACATCCTCTCTCGACGAGGCTCATACCATTCAAATGCATCACCAGGGCATTTAAGAGGATTTTCATCCAATGAGAACGTATTGTATTATCGTCTGCCTCAAGCTGAAAACGTTTGGAGAGAGCGAGTTGAGTGTTTGTAGAAGATTTTAGCAGCCTTTCAATTGTTTGATTAGTAAGCCAGGCTTGTTGGTCGAGACGGCTGCTTTCCTAAGAAGCAGTCACTCTCGATTGGCGTGTGTTTATTCAAATGTGCTCGACGGTGACAAAAGATGAAGGTTTCGATAGCCTGCTGTTTAAGTTGTCAGTTTGAAAACATGTCGCGGGATGGATCCACTTGAGGAGATGAAGATGTTGGGAAAAAATGGCGAACGGTTGTGTTGATAGACGCTGAAAGGTGTATCTGCTGTGGTGAAAACAGGCCAAAGTTCTCGAAACACATCAAGATGATGGCAATGATTTATTGTAACGCGACAAGATTTATGCATGCCATATACAGTCATATTTTCATCAAATTTTGGGAATATGCTCAGTAGAGGCTACACATTTAAAAGTTAAAGTTGGGTTTAAGTCTGATATCAACAATGGTAGAGGTGTCATCTGACTTTACACTTTAACCCCAGTCTATCCTAACCTTTCAGTAGAACTCAGATCAGCTGCTCATTCAGCACTACAATCTGAGCATTTCAGACCGGTACCCATTTATACACCTGGGTGGAGAGAGGCCAGTAAGGCAAAGAGACTTGCCCAAAGTCTCACACCACAGTGGGATTGGAACCCGGGACCCTCTAACTGCTAGTCAGAGACCCAAACCACTACACCACCACCGTAATTTCTCAGCCATGATTTAAGCCCAAAATGCCCTGAATTTGAATTTTCGCATGTACAACCATTAGGCCCACAAACTCCAGTCATGTAACACATCAACTTTGATTCACTGCCGACACTACGTCTGCATAATTAAGAAGTCAGGCCTTGACATACTTACATGTACTTCAATTTCTATCATGATAAAAGATCACTTTCAGCATTTTAGCACAGACCCTCGGAAATTCCCATGTTCAACACAATTTCTCTTCCTGATCCTATAAAGTTTAGTCGACTAACACCGAAAGGTTGTCATGACACCGACAAAAGATGAAGTCAATTCCGTCGTTGATCCTCTGATCCATCCCACAATGCATCATCCCCATGATATCTCTTTGTTTTCCACTGCTAAGCACAATGGCCGCTTGATGGCTTGGTCTTTTCGCCAGAGATCATCGCGACTTAGAGTGTCATCTCTTAATGGCATATTTATGAGGCCAAACACTTTGATTTTTCTGAGTACTCAGCCAACTGCATTATGATACACATTTGACATACCAACAGCTTCGCGTTATTTACACGTAACTTACACTGTGGTTATGCGTAACTTACGCACAAGTTACGTCTTGTGCGTATCTCACCACGTAAGTCACGTGTAGGTTACGTGTAACTTAAGAGAATTATACGTATGTAATACTGCATGAAATGCCATGTAACATACGTGTAACCACAAGTCATGCAAGATGCATGCATCTTGCATGACTTTTGTGGTATTACATACGTGTGGTATTACATACGTGTGGTATTACATACTTGTGGTATTACATGACATGCAGTATTACATACGTATATCTATTTTTGACGCCATGAAATACCACGCATAAGTTGCGTGCAGGTTACACAGACACAAGACCTTGAGTTATGTGTAACTTACCTGTAACATAGTTGATGTAGGTTGCACGTACGCATAAGGATGAGTTTACATCGAGGCACACGTGACACGAACACGCAGGTGAACAAAGGTTTCATGGGGATGAATCCTTTGTGAAGCCATTGTTTGCCTGCGTGTTCGTGTTGTGTGTGCCTCGATGTAAACTCAGCCTAACATACGTGAATGTAGGGATGTTACTTGTGATCTGTACTGTATATAGACAAGCAAAATAATGCTAACCACAACAACACTCAGAGATTTAAAGGGAGAGAATGACTTGAGATGCAGAAAGGATGACTCTGTAGCAATTCTAAGAATCACCACACATGACATATCACGCAGAAAAGAAAAATTATCGCAGCTGAGCCTAACATGGATAGATCGGAACACAGCAACATGCCATCGTGATAAATGTGAGCAGAACATTCTTGTGTCATCAAAAGATTGCTTTCCGGCAGGAGTTTCATTATTCGCTCGAGATTACGCGACATGTTCTGCGAAATTGAACACAGGATAAAGCTCTTCCTTAATGTTTATTCATCGTGTAATACTGTCAAACATCGACTTTTTGCCTCCATGGGTGGAATTTAACACCCCGTTGACGAATCTAAGCCTTGATGATCAGATCGTGATGTACCGATCATATTACAACCGGACGGATCTTTCTACCCCCTGTGTCAGCTATCTGAGATATGATGTCACAAATCTTCGCTGAGATTACCGCCAATCCAGCCGGGCTCATTCTGAGGTGCACCGCCCATCAACGACAGGCAGTTACCGCCTTAGATTGCTCCGTGATGATCCCAAAGGATTATGGGATACTGACGAGATTTGCATACATTATGGTGGATGATAACACTACAGCTAGAAACAATGTCACTGCATAAGAGATGTGAGCGCGAGCACAGGATGATGAGGTTTTTTCTAAGCAATAGACAAATCCCAAATTGACGTAAAGAAGAAAGATCTGCGCACTTCTGCAGAAATCGCAAACACAACCTCGATCTGAAACCAGCTGACGTGACGCAATCCATGATTCAGCAATGGTCGACTCTGACGCAACGTTGTCGAAGTCACTGTCGTGGGGTTCTCTGCATCACGTCATTCAGTTTCAGGCCGAGTTTGTGTCATTCAGTTTCAGGCCGAGTTTGTGTTTGCATTTTGGCGGAAGTGCACAGATCTGCGAATTCGAGAATCGTCTATAGCTGCAAGATTTTAGTCAAAGAATGTGTGCAAGCCCTTTTTATGGCAAAAGTATCATTTAGCATTTTATTGTTTTAGTTTAGACTTGTGCCTTTGCAAGGGCAAGTAAAAGACCCCATTCAAGTGAGGCAATACAATAAATTGGAAAGTCGTCTCCGAATATTTCGCAAATTTTCGACCCCAATCGGGGTCTTCCTCAGGTGCTATGTAGAAGAGATCCCAGAGAAGAGATCCTCTGGGATCTCTTCTACATAGCACCTGAGGAAGACCTCGATTGGGGTCAAAATTTGCGAAATATTCGGAGACGACTTTCCAATTTATTGTATACTGTGTGTCTTTTTTGTGCTGTTTTTTTGATATCTACATTCAAGTGAGGAACACGAGTAGTTTGAGATGGCTTCCTCCATACTAACCAGGGCCAGTAATGCTATGGCTTCAGCCCCAACGAAAAAAATCTAACACAAATACAAATACAAACACGAAGATCCTGTGTTTTTCCACAAAACACCAAAGCAAAGCAAGGAGACTGAGCAAGGATGACACCCCAGTGTTGGATCTGATTAGATGTAGGCCCACTTACCGCTTCCTCCTCATTCCACTTTTTCTCGATACTTTTTGGTACGGGATACTTCACCAGGGCCTGCAGACTCTTCCCGGTGTCGTACGAGTTGACGTGCAACTGAAAATGAAACACAGAGACTTACGTTCAGTAGTGACAAATGCGAAGTTCCTCACCTCCCAAAAAATGTAACCTGATCAAGCAAAAGTAGGCGCATGTTGAGGTAATCATCATTGGTCATCAGTTTACTCAACCACCATCACTGCTGTCCACTACTATTGTCAACCTGCAGAGATGTACATTTCAGCTATTGTGTTTTAAGGCCGTTAAGCCTAGCGTACATCGCCAGAGGCCTTGCGACTGGAAGCAACTACTGGCAATGGCGTTTCCAGCACCGGTTGGCGACTACCTGGAACCAGCAGCAACTGATCAGATGCTCAAAGTGGCCGACGTACGCACACCAGCAAGGCTATTGCCGACCGCTGCCGCTAGTTCCATCCAGTTGCTTATGTTCTACTCGTTGCCAATGGTTGCTTCTAGTCCTCTTCAGTCGCTTCCAATGTACACGTGCTGGCAATGAATTTCCTCGTTTGTGGAGCACACCTGATCACGTGATGGAATCATGTGACCCACAAAATGACTCCTGCGTGGTCTGATCGGAAGACATCGACAATTTCCTTGTAGCATTCAGTACCATTGCCTGTCCGATGTGTGCGCTCCAGATTGAAGACTGGATTGTGCCACTTGTTGCCGCAATGACCTGTCATATCCTGCAATAGCGACTGTTGCGTTAAGGCCAATGTATGCTAGGCTTTAACCCTTTCCTCGTTTGCGACTTGCGCCTACTTTTGCTAGAACAGGTCACAAATGCTGAGCATACCAGACAGTTTTCAGGCCCAGTATTCCAATGAAATGGTCCATGGACCATGTGCTCACTGGGTTGGACATAATAGTCTAATGACAGAGGGAGGTACATATCAGTTATGAGCAATCTGATTCTATGAGTTGTCAGATAGGAGCAGTTGCAACATCATGGCTGTCAGATGAATGGTTGAGGGTTCACATTTTGTGGCACCGTGCGAATCCCATCTATCATGAAGTAAAACTGGCGATACCTTCTACTACACAGGTTTTAGGGACTTGTTTCCTTCTACATTACATACACATCCCAATACCTTCTTTTTGTGCACTCAATATATTTCAGTGTTCTCGCAAGGCCTTTTAAACACGGCGGTACCAACCTGTTCAAAATTCCGAGGTCATTTTACCACCCTGTTCAAAAATGTAACTTACAATGGATTTTCTATTACACCACCCTGTTTGAATTTCACTCCCACCCTGTTTGAAAATCCAGGGCCTTAAAATCGTAGGAAAATGCATCATCCCACCCTGTTCGGAAAAATTACTGGATAGAACACTGTATTTCCATTCCACTAGTCCACCCTCTCTACGTCTCAGACCACCAGGTCTTGGGCTATTATCAGAAAATTGATAATAGCAAAGTGCCGAGCTTCAATAAATCTCATAAACGACTTACAGTGTTGAGTGCGTTCGCGGTGGTTTCATCAAGTGAGGCGGCAATAAAACCTTCCTCTGTAGAACCGCCATTACACATGCCGGCATACGCCGCCATACTCCTGAAAATAAAACAATACATGAAGAATTCTGTAACCACTTAGCTAAAAGTGTAAAAATACATGTAACCACAGTTTAGGCTTTCAGAATGGTGCAGTAGAATTAAACACTGGAGTCCAACATCACTAAAGGGGCCCATACATGGTCAATATTATTGCACAATATTGGGCCCAAAATAGGGGCATGTACTTCTGGCATGATGGGTAGAAGAAAGATTGGCAATAAAATTGCCCATTTTGATCCTCGTATTGTGCAATAATATTGATCGAGTATGGGCCGCATAAGGTTATGGGGTCAATTCCTGGTCATGCCCATTTTATTGTGATTGTGAGAGCGACTCTCTTTGAAACAGTGGATATTTTTCCAAAACAACCAAATTTTTTTACAGCTGGCAGTAAAAATCGAACAAAACCCAATTGAATTTTCTGCTACAAACTGCCAGAAAATCCAGTAAGTGATGACAAAATTGGATTCCGTCAGCCATCAACGCTCAAATTTCAATCGATTTCGCCGAGGCTTCCATTTGATTGGAAAGCATGCCCGCCGGGGATAAAACCGTGATAAGATGTTGACACAAAATACAACGAGGATATGAGTCGTGATAATAGCATTAGATTTCATCACTTGTGAGTTAAAGATGAACCTCTCAATCAAACTTATTTTCAAGTTCATTTTTCAGACCTCAGGATCCCTGCTTAGTCGAATGTGGAAAGTGCAAACTGGGGCCACTGGGAGGTGCTGCGAATGGCTGAACATCTTTTTTGTTTGTAAAAACAATCACGTCCAGGGTTTACATCTAGGCCATTTTAGGGAAGTGCTGTGCTTTGCCGTGCCCTAAAAGGGGCGCCACTAAGCTTTTTTAGCACCCAAGGATGCCATATAACCCCCCCCCCCCCCAATTTTTTTAACATCCCAGTCGTCCACAGTGTTTCCACCAAAGGGGGGGGGGATGGGGGATATGTCCCCTCCATAAAAAGTCAAAATTAGTCAAAATTTATATTTTTGACCAGCAATTCCGTCATATTTACTCTTTGCCCCCCCCCACAAAAAAATTCCTGGCAGAAACCCTGTCCCAGACCCTTTGTCATGGTCTCTTTTGGTCATATCACCTTAGAAACTGACTTAAATTGGCTGATGACTGGAGTTATAGAGGTTCTTCACGTGACGTCACATTTCCACGACGATGCCGCCATATTGGCCGTCAAAATGTTGGGCAACGTCACGGCATAAACACAGCGTCAACACACAGATCGTGACGTCAAAATGTCATGCATGACAGTTTTGACGTCACTTCCGGCCATTTGACGGCCAACATGGCTTAAATTGGCTGATGACTGGAGTTATAGAGGTTCTTCACGTGACGTCACATTTCCATGACGATGTGCCATATTGGCCGTCAAAATGTTAGGCGACGTCACGGCATAAACACAGCATCAACACACAGATCGTGACGTCAAAATGTCATGCATGACAGTTTTGACGTCGCTTCCAGCCATTTGACGGCCAACATGGCTGATTTTTGCAGTCATGTGACTGCTGTGACGTCAGTGAAGAACCTCTATGGAGGAACTTCACGTGACGTCATCATTGACGTCATAATTCGCACGTCAGCCATGTTGGACGTCATTTGAAGCTACGAATGCGTTGGACGTGACGTCCAACATGGCGGCATCTCGTCGCGGCAGTGACGTCACAATCGTTGCTGCATGTCCTCTATAGAGACCTTTTTTACTGGCAAGCTTCTCTAATTCCGTAATAGAAATGTCGCGAATGAAAAGTCCCCTTTTCTAGGTTGAAGTGCCCTTTTCACAAAGTTTGCAAAGTGCCCATTGCAAATCTTAAATATAACCCTAATGCCGTCATTTTTTCAAAATGTATGCCCAACTTGAACTATTAGCCTAATCACTGCACACCACGAGGGATGAATCATCGTCGATATTCCCGCTGTCCCACCCATTATCCTATCCTAACCAAATAACAATCCAACGCCACACAATGGACTAGGAAGGTTAATTTACCGTGATTGCATCTCACCCGGCCAGCGTGTCCCTCACTCCGCCGATCACGGATACAACCGATTTTTCCATTGTTCGCCCCGAGAAGATTGAGCGCGATTTAATCTCTCATTATGCGGCCAATCCGCCGAGACATAACGAAGACGCAGTCGGATTGATTTCATATTGTCGTGGATATGACATATCGACCGGACCGTCAAAGCAAGCTTCTTGTGTCTCCGTAGTGTCAAAAGTGTAATACACGCATCTTAATATTGGGTATTAAGAAGCCATCTTAATCTGGCGATGAAACGCACAGGGTTCTTCAGACAGTTGAAGTGACTTAGGGGCCGTCTCAAAATTGTTTTGATGCCAAAAAAGACGAAGTGACTTCGTCTGGGGGGAGGGGGGGTTCTCAATTTGGGGAAGCCCACTTCATCTTTTTTTGAAAAAATTGGCATCACTCTTTTTTTTACTGGACTCCTTTTTTTTACAGGAGAATAGATTTTACCATAAATAAATATTGTTCGCTTGGTTACTAGTGTCTTCACATGTTTTTCTTTATCATCTTTCCCTGCCTACCGTCCCGACATGGATGAAGCCAATGTGAAGTGCCCACTTCATCTTTTGAAGGGGGGATGGGGTCAGGGAAAAGATGAAGTCACATCAATGTAATTTTGAGATGGCCCCTTAGCATGTTAGGAGGTGTCTTCATCATCGAGATGGCCATATGGCATGCAGTGGATTTCCCCAGATAAGATCGGAATGACGGGTTTTGTGCAACTTTGTCATGACTGTTGTGGTGAAATTAGAGATATTCATATGTGTGGTGGTCTAGGAAAACCCGTCGGATGTCGCGTCTGAGGACAGTGTTAATGGCCTTGGTGAACCCGCACATTTCAATAGCTGAAATGTACTACATAACAGGTAAACAGTAGCAGATCAATGCACAGGCAATCTGACAGCCCTTGTTGATCACTCAGCGACTTCCGACGGGTTTTCCTAGACCACCACATATACTCCGGCAGCGAGTAAATGCCTGAACATATCCCACAAACCTGAACGTTATGACCAGACAAAAATTCTGGCCAGAACCAACCCCTGAAGACAAAGCCGTCACGAACGGCAGAGGGTCTCCGGCAGATGGCAAGTTTTGTCAAATGACAAGAACTGCATGTTTGATGATCGATACCGAACACAGAAGAAGAAGAATAGTAAAAGTGGCAACTTGACTGAGAATCGAACCCACTGCCTCTCAAACACGAGTCAGATATTCAACCACTGTGCCACTCTGAAAGCTGTTTGTGTCATAAGAGGCAGGCGCGGATCCAAGGCGCACCTGCCACACAGCCCCCTTTTGGCCAACAAATCTGTAAAATTGACTGTGAAATTCAGAAATTTGGAGCAAATCATTGAAATTCACCACAGATTTCAATGTTTCTAGCACAGTGCGCCCCTCTTTTCCAAAATCGTGGATCCGCCCGAGAGGTTCAACACTTGTTTTGATACTAACCTTGCTGCTCGGAGATACATCATGAGGTCTCCGTCCATGATACAAGATGGCTGCCACAACATCTTCTCCAGGAGTTCTGGCTTCTCTGGCATGTTGGCTGGTGTGACGTTTGGTCGATATTCGGGGAGCCGAGCCTGCAATGAGTCGAAATGAGAGTAGTGTAAATCCCATTGGGAAACAAACCCACAACCTCAGAGGTGACAGCCGCTGACACTCCCACTACGCCACTACACTTTTATTCAAGTCTGGCACGATCTACAGAGGACTCAGTGAAATGGAAGCAAGGAAATGGAACATTCAGTTTTACCGCACGATTTTATTCATGCGTGTCTCGAAAGCCAGGCGTACATCACACTTGCGACTGGAAGCAACTGATCTGATCAGTCGCTGGTGATGTACGTGCTGCACAAACAGTGCAAATTCACCAACTCAGAAAAACTTAGAAGCATCCAATCAGTCGTTATGTCCTGACCGCATACATCGACCCAGCGACTGGCGCTGAAGGGGTTATTGTCGTCCTGGGTATAGACAAAGTATACCCAGGTACAAAATGTCATCCAGACAAACTATACCCGGGTATAGTTTGTCTGGACGACATTGAACCTGGGTATACTTTGTCTAATACCCAGGATGACAATAACCCCTTCAGCACGACTGGCAGCAACTCAGGTAGCATCCAGGGCGTTGAGACTCGATTTCATTCAGAAAACTGCATGGCACTGATCAGTCGGAAGCCCGCATACATCGCCACAACTGAACGAAACTGGATACAACTAGTTGGAAGAAAGTTGAAGGATGTGCAACTCACGGCGACTGGCGATTTCTCAGTTCCAGTGAGTCGAAAGGGTGGTTTGTCTGAGAATCATTGCGAACATAGACGACAGTCTAAGAACTGTTACAAGGAGCTACGATTTTTTCATTCATCCCTTGCCACAGGCCAAAATTTGCCAGTGGGACACTACTTTAGTAGGCCTAGATCCTAACAGTGCAACAACAGGCAACTGTACGGCCTTGATACTGACAGAAGGTTGAGGATAGAACTTCACAGAAGTGTTTTCGCACTGCAGCTGACAGACTCGGCTTTAATTGCAGCTGTCAACTATAAGTGGCTTACAATGAAATCTATCAAGTATCGATCGATCTTCAAGTGTTTTCCCATTTGTTACTGACTGTATACAGCAGTGCATGAAAACATGTACAGAGAGAGTCGAGGACTTGGTGCACATGCCTTAATGATACCTCATGATCGCTTGCAAAAAATACAACCCACTTTCGAATACTTGATATTAGCAAAAATTTATATGAATTTTTGATATTAGTGTACAGTGGAACCTCTCTATTAAGGACACCTTCGGGATTGTCAGATGGTGTCCTGAATTGAGAGGTGTCCTGATTACAGAGGTTAAAATGAAGAGAAATGATCAATTTGGGACTGAACTTCGGTGTGTCCTCCTGGCAGAGGTGTCCACAAAGGGAGGTTCCACTGTATTCTCAACAGCAGTCAGCCGCGCTTATTGCCAAAAGATGGCAGCAAGTTCTAATGGACCAATACAAAAGAACATTCTCCTGATTGGTGCTCAATCAAACATGAATAGGCCTGCTAGGTATTGAAACAGGCCACAATCTGCAGTGACGCCTATTGGTCAACGGACTGACAGCTTCTATTTCCCTTGATAAAATGTGAACACAGTTGGTCAACGACACTGAAGGGATGAATGTCGTCCACTCTGAATCCTAACCCCCGGGCCCTACCCACAACCCTTGATACCGGGCCTCCTACCCCTGACCCCTAAAGCCTACTCCTTGTCCTGACCCTAACCCCTCACCCTTCGAGGCAGCCGTTACCCTAGATACTGGGTACCCTGTCCATAGGATTAGACAACATTTACACGTTTTACACGTAAGTCAACGACTTCATAAGTTTACTTTCACAGCTTTTAAATATGATTTGTCTAGACAAAAGCAAGTTGCCTTCAGGAGAAGTTTTTTTATCAACCCTCCCCATCCACACATTTAAACTGTTTTTTTACATCCAAAAACAACAACAAAATAGCACCTCAGGGAAATTAGAAAACTTGGATCAGATTTTTGGCCATCTTTCAAGACTAGAGCTCGAACGACCCGTAACGGCCATTTTGAGACAGACGTTGCCACTTTCATTTGAAGTCTATACTCCTACTGCATTACGATGATACTTTTCGTCAGTCGCGGAAATCTATGTCCATATTGACCTGACATTGCACTCAATGTGTCAATATCATCATTCCGTAGGCCATTGGTACTCAAACCCGACCCGGCTGCCCGCCAATAAATCATCACAATGCATGACTTCTCTTATAGTGTCATTTCGGCAAGCAAAAAGACCTAAAAACATTTATTAATATTTACACAACTCTACACGCACAATACGCCCAATTGCTCCTCATCCATTATTAATCATTTCAAACGAATGGTCTCTCTTGATTAATAACTCTTTTCAGAAATCGGTCTCTACTGATTGATAATTATTTCATGCGTGCCATCTCGTCACCACTGATACCATTCTAATGACCGAACACGCAGTCCAAGACGTCCTTTCTATATTGACAAGTTGCCGTTTATTGTGTCCGCAATTATTGACATTGATGCACTCAGCGGTGGCAATTCGCTGACGACAGATCCGTGTTATTCCGATCGCTGTAGCTGTAATCTTGAGAAATTAGAGCCGCGGTGTTCCCGCTCGGATAGCGACAGTTGCACGCTTTGTATCCGACAGGATATGGAATAAGTGGAGGGATGTGATTGGCTGATGGGTGCTATCATTCTCTCCAGGCCGCAGTATTAGGTGGCCATCTTTTGTGCTGTCGGCATCAGCTTTGCATAGCTGTGTTTTGTAAATGTTTAAAGGGGAAGTCTGTACAACTGAATCTACAAATGGGCAGCAGTCAAAATATTGAGATGACATGCCTAGAGGCAAATAATTCAGTGTTCTCCAACTTCTTACGGTTTGACTCGGCGGTACAACATGCCACAATGCAGGAATTGCAAATGTGTAATGCGAGTCTCATTGTGAAGGGGAGCCGGGGGAGGGGTTTACTGCAGAAAATTTGACAAAAGATGATGCAATACTTGCATTTCAGAGATTTAAAAGGTCTTGGACTTGTTTTTTTATGTGGATAACTATTTTTTTGCCCTAAATGTGAATTTTTCACAAGTTGACTCGACTATGAAACATTTTGACTCAGTGGGAAGGGCACAACTGGATTTTGACTCGGCGGTCAAATATTTTGACTTGGTGGCAGGTAGGCAGTAAATAGGAGTTGGAGAACACTGAAATATTAGTCAGGGTGGTACATTTTTTTGGCAAAGTGGTATATTTGGCAATCTGAGCTGCTTCACAGTTCTACATGTAGATATTTTTGGATGGAATACCACTCTGCCACCGGGAGACTAAGAGCAATAGCAGGTGCGGATCCAGGATTTTTGGCAGAGGGGGGTCAGGGCTGCTGAAGGCAGTCATTCCAGGCGAGCGCCGATGGTACCCGCGCCGACGGGGGTCTCAGGGCCTCTGCCAGAAAATTTTGAAATCTAGGAGGCCATAGATGCGATTTCCTGGAATCTCAGTATCAAGACAGCAGCTTTATTTTTACGTTTTTTGCTTATTATTGCAAATTATTGAGAAAACAAATTGGTGGTGGAAAGCAGGGGGTCACGACCCCCAAAATCCCCCTCTGGGTCCGCGCCTGAATAGTTAAACTACTGGATATCAATGTCAATGTCCCTCACCAGTGATATATTATTGAAATAATTGGAACAAATTATCCACTTTTAGACAAAGTACAGAACAAATTTTAATGAAATCTAATGACTCAGAGCCAAGTTATGACCATTTTTCAAATCAAATTGAAAGCATTCTATCATTCAACATTTCACTTTTTCCATTCAAATACACAACAGAAACAAATCATGCACTCGTCCACTATTTTCAAACGCCGGCAATGAATCTTTTTACGCATATATTCTCAAATAATAGCAATAGTCGTGATGATCGTGACATAGATTCATAGTCAATTTGATACAGCGTAATTCCACCTCAAGAAGCCAGGAAAGCTGTACACCAATGCACACACAAATGCACAATTGACATGTCTCAAGTTGACTTGAAATGGACTGTTATAAAATTGATATTGTCGGTTCACGAACGCCAATGGCGGTGTCTCTCTCATTAGTCATTAATTGCATGCTGGGATTAATGGTCGTATTTAGTCGTTAGGGCATGGCGGTAAATGATTTAGGTGTCGTGTACACGGGGGTCTGGGGAGCGATTTGGTAATGAAGAGTGTTACGGGTATGGATAGTGGGGAATTATAATGATGAACCAATGGGACCTGAATCACAGCCCCAATCGTATGCTGAAAATCGTAAACAATTTTAGCAATGCATGAAGTAAACAAGTTAAATGATGTGACCTGTCTACAGAGGTGAAGTGGTTTGACTATCAACTGAGCCGCAGGAGTTTAGTTAGAGGGAGTTTGAAAGTCAAAATACTTCCGAATTTTAGGCGCCAGGAAATCAAGTACTTCCAAACAATTTTAAACTTCTAATGTATTTACCGTAAGCTTATGAAGTACATTTAGATTTCCAAGAAAAGCCCCAAAACTTCCTGATTTTGGGGTTAAAAAAGTCATGAATTCCTGTCCAAAAATGTTACAAACCCCTGTGAGCCATCCAATATCAATGAAGTTGAAATGCAGCCGAGTCAACCAATCAGCAGGCACGGATCCAGAGGGGGCCTTCGTTCTGCCCCTGATCAGGCTGCTTTTCGACCAATCACGTGGTAATGGACAGCAGGCGATACCGGCATCAGTATAGAGCCTGTGCAGTTGCCAATTGTGGCGTCACATTCGACCGGCGCTCCACCATGCTGACATCAACGACAAATGTGCCACATGTAGGTCACGTCATGATTGAAATCACACACACTCCACTTGCGCCGACGGCAATGTGCACCACGTGGGAAGACGACATCATTTGAAGCCAACATGATGGCGGCTTTTTCTGTGATGACGTCATCAGCACAGGTTCTATAGGCCAGTGTTTCCGGGGGACAGGGGGTGATATTCCCCCTCAGAAAGTCAAAATTTGTGTTTTTGACCAAGAATTCTGTCAAATTTTCTCTATATCCCCCCTCACAAAAACTCCTGGCAGAAACACAGTAGGCCCTAGTTGTGAGAACAGGAACTAATCTATCCAAGATGAATTGTCAACTTACCTGGTGGCTCGGCCCGACCCGAATCTCCCCCTGCGTGGTCGCCAGCCTTTTGGTTGCCGAATTATAACCAAAGATATAGAAGAAGTGGTCAGGGAGAGGCTGGAAGTCCTTGACGGCAAAGATATCCTGGTAATGGAGGACCCGGCACTTTCCTCTGGAAAGAGAAAAATATTGGTGTTTTCAGAGATGCACAACCATCAAGGGTATGGAACAGGGTATCCAGTATCCAGAACGGCTGCCTGTAAGGGTCAGGATTAGGAGATTGTATTACATTTTTGTATACATTTTTCCATCAGGGCCAAAGCTATAGCATTATTGGCTCTGGTGAGTACAGACAAGGCCATCTCAAGCTACTCATGTTCCTCACTTGGATGGGGTCTTTTACTTGCCCTTGCAAGGATACAAGGTAAAGGCACTACCTTACTGTCCCATGCGATGGACTGAAGAGCCGGGAATGAAATCCTATATGTGACCCGTCACAGCAAAGCTAGGCGCATGTCGCTCAGAAGGTGAGCCTCAACAAACTAAGATGACACCAGGAGAGAATGGAAGAAATAGATCATTTCAGATTTCATAATAGGCAGACAATACTGAAACTGACAAACATTTGGTCTCAACCTGCCAAGCTAAGAGCGACATGTGCCTGGTTTTGCTGTGAGGGGTCACATACGGCCCGGGCTAGATTCGAACCCGGGACCTCCCACTTGCTGAGTGGATGCGGTAACCACTCTGCTATCAGGGCTCCTCGGCTATCAGGGCTCCTCAGCTATCAGGGCTCCTCGGCTATCAGGGGTAGCCGCATTGAAACTCCGCTAGTGCTTCGACAGCCTATCGGTGTTAAAATGCATGGAAAAATGTACAGCACTATCGGCAGATGGGCTCCGCTAGCGCTAGCGGAGTTTCTATGCGGCCACCCCAGGGCTTTAGGGGTCAGAGGTAGAACGCCAGGAATCAAGGGTGGTGGGATAGGCATATCACAGTGGACGACATAGTGGGGATCATACATGTAGCTACGATAGAGGGTTGCACACTGATACCAGGTCTGATGCAATGGATGCCATTCGTGTGGGAAATTGACCAGGACCAAGATGCCCCTCACACTGCAATTTTAACCAGTGACACCTATTGAGGCAATGGGCTACAGTCCTCATTGTTGACCATCAGAGAGTTAAATCAGGCATAATCTGATGGGAGCAATTTTAGTTCAACTCGACCACAATGATCACTCATTTCTACAAGTGGTGATTGTTATGGTGTCATATAGCCATTTATTTCATAGTCATTACTGAATAATGTATCCATTTCCCACTTTATAACCATTTTCAACTCATTATTCATGGCTAAACTGCCAAGGATACACATGCGTATTGCAAAATTGAAGTTGCTCATGGGTCTAGCTGCCATACGCAGTCAACTCTGCAGGCTGTGGGGGTAAAACAGACTGTCTAAAATTCGCAGGCATCTTGATAATACAACTTGTGCTAGGGTGACAAATGCATTGGTGACATCTAGGCTTGATTTCCAAAATGGTTTGCTGCTAGGTGTACCTGATTATGAAGTTAGTCGGTTACAAAGAGCACAGAATGCAGCTGCTAGGCTACTCACCGGCACAAAAAGAAAGGAACACATAACTCCGGTTTTAAGAGAACTGCATTGGCTTCCTGTGAGACACCGCATTGAGTATAAAGCCGCCCTGATTGTGCATCAAGCCCTGCATCAGGAGTCCAGTCCATCCTATTTGCATGAGCTCTTCGTCCGGCGTGCTTGTGGCACGGGTCGTTTACTTCGGTCATCCAGTGACCCATGGCTTTTGGTCATTCCCAGGTCAAAGGGGACATATGGTGACCGTTGCTTCCGTGTTGCTGCATGCAGGATGTGGAACTCCTTGCCTTTTTCATTGCGGTGTCTCACAGGTGGCCAGACAGCACTTTTTAAGAAACATCTTAAAACGCACCTCTTTAAAATATATTTTGGGTAATTGTTTTATTTCTCATTATTCCTTTTATCATTTTTAACTTTCTGTATTAAACTCTTGTAACTCTTGTTCATGTAAGGTGCTTAGAAAAAGTTTTACTTTAATGTAGCACCTTAATATAATAAATTATTATTATTATTTATTACTAGAAGTTTGCAGGGGCGTTGCCCCTGCAAAGCCTTCTCACCTACAGCAGTTCATTGTACCGTATTTATGCGTATTTAAGCACATGCGCTTATAAACGAAAATCGCTTGTTTTAAGGCATTTTTTCTGTCTTCGTTTCGCCCGATTATAAACTCATGCGCTTATACTTTTCTGGAACAAAACAACTTCTTTGGAAACCGCTTCTTTACAATGTCATCTCATTTTATACAAACGATACTTAGTCCATTGGTAAAGTTAGCCCATCGCCGACAACGATCACAGTGTCTCATGCCGACAACAGTACTGTTGTCGGCATGAGACACTGTGATTGTTGTCGGCGATGGGCTAACTTACTTTTGACCCGCGCCGCCGCGACTTGATAATTATTGTACTTCTTGAATGTTTGATGTGAAATGTATCAGATACACTTTGGCTGTATGAGATACGGTACACTAACAAAATGAATTTTCTTTTTGGAATCATTGGCCACATCACTTATATTCGAATTTTAGCACACGTCGATTATAAGCGCAGTGTGCTAAAATACGCATAAATACGGTAGACGTTTTCAGTTAGAGGAAGTCCTTAGTGAGGACGCCTCAGACAAAACCTATTCCAGAATCGACCTTATCCATTTCCTTTGTAAAGGAGTTTCTCTGTTACTAAGGCGTCCTCACGAAAGGGTTTCCTATGTAAACTATATTATACACAATAGAATCTGACGTAACACGTGTTAATGGTAAACCACCCCTGCTCACTGAGGCCTGCGAGATATGCGGCAAATCACCATTGACCAATATATTCTAAGCTTCCAGCTGCGACATATCTTAACGTTGCTTTCAGCTGGATGCTC
>NMRB01001487.1:92299-132134 GCA_002633025.1 Notospermus geniculatus
GTAAAAGCATTTTTGCGGCTATCAAAGTGGTTCTGTTAAGTTGTCGAGCAAAATCACCAGAGCTGTGTGAACCCTCCTTGGGTGAGCTGATATCATTTTTAAAACTCATCGTTTACATTTTCATCTGGGTTGACGTATAATTGAACATGCCTGCTTCTTCTTCTCGGAGGCTGATTGAGCCACCCATGAACATGCTGAAGCCTCCTGATGCCACCAAGCCTGTGTAGGTAATCGTCCATCTTGACTTGTGCAGCGATTCCAGGCAGAATGAGGACGTCCTAACAGTTAAAGGTTGGTCCGGACCAACCTTTGGAATAAAGGAGATACTCGGCTAAATTAAGGAATTCCTTTTCCCAAAGGATCATTCTAAAATCAGTGGCACCTTCAGCTTGAGGAAGCAATTTTAAGGAGGCCTTTGCAGGCAAACATAGGCACGTTCTGGAATAACTCGAGGGGTCCTCAACAGGAGTTCAACAACTCCTTTACGCTGAGGAGCATTCTAAAATACGGGCCAGTGAGTCCATATTACCAAGGGCCATGCTCCGCGGGCCTCGTCCTCACAGGGACTTGAGGCATGCATGACAGGGGTGGTGGGTGTTTCCGAGGTCCAAAAGCACCCAAGGACAGTGCCCTGACCCCCGGGATAACACACCCCAGAAATATGTACCGGTATAGAGGCCTATATAGGCCTGTGCATACATCATGCATGGTTGCCACAGGGCATTAAAAAGCATTAAAAGTCATTATCTCCATTCTGTCTTTTTTAAAGGCATTAAAAAGGCATTATTTTTACTGCAAAGCAAACAGAGGCATTAAAAAGGTCTTAAATTAGGCCTACAGCCTAGTAGGTGTTGTGTCAAAACAGCATTGCTCAAGCGCGCTGTTAGGCCCTTAGGCCTAATCACTTCTAGACCAAGCCAATTAGTGATTGGGTGACAGAGCATTGATTGCACTGCAGGGCAATCATGCATCCCTGAGCAGGTTGGTTGACTTAGTGCCATTTTTTAGACTGTCTGATATTTATCGCTGCTGAAAATTACATATAAAACGAATGAATATGAAGCCCGAAGATGTTGTGAATTGGCATTAATTTACGCCTAGACGTGGCATTAAAAAGGCATTAAAAGTCATTAAATGTGTTGTTGTGATTGCTGTGGCAACCATGTCATGATGTAGACCTAGCCCTTGACGGCAGTCACGCGGGCGGGGCTGCCCCTAGGCTACATGTATGTGTGTATGTGTTGACACGTATGACGGACAACGAACGTGTCTGATGGTGTGGAATGGAGCGGAGGCTGAAGCGGAATCGGTGTCACGACACAGCATACAAACAAAAATCTGGGACATTGTTAATTACGTCGCCAGTTCAGAAAACTTTCGACAGTTTGAAGCCCTTAAACTGCATTTGGCACCACTATTTTATTGCGTGAGTAAATTTCTCATTGGATTAAATCAATGGATTACATCGTCTGTTCTATCAAGCACTGGAAATTGGCCGAATTTAGATGTAGTATGATGTACAAATCCGTCGGCGGCCACGACCCACTTTCCCCGGCCCAATCCCGTGTGAGTTCAGTGAGGTCACGACCCCTCATTTGCATGAGTAAGGAGAGGCTCTCCTATTATAGTAGTAAGATTAAAACAGGCAATGGGGGGGGGGCAGGTGGTAGATTCAGGGGTGGGTCACTGCGGAAGGGTTGAGAAAATGCCATAATACATGTACATGTAGTGTCAACGAACAATAAGGCATGTGCAGCCAAACAATAGATTTGCGTGTCTGAACGCAAAGTTGCGAATTGGTTTCAGGCCACACCAACTTTGCGCATCCTCACATTTCTAAAGCCTAACATCAGCCTTGCGACTGGAAGCAACTGAACGCAACAGTCGCTATCGATGTACACGTTCCGCACACATCGGTTACGACAGGTCATTGCGGCAACTAGTGGCACAATCCACTCTTCAATCTGGAGGGCGCACATCCGATACTGAATGCTACACGGAAACTGTCGATGTCTTCCGATCAGACCCACTCGGGAGTCACGTGATAAACATTCAAAATGACCGGGTGAGCTCCACAGGAAATTCATTGCTGCTGGTTCCAGGTAGTCGCCAACCGTTGCCGGAAACGCCATTGCCGGTAGTTGCTTCCAGTCGCAAGAATGATGTACGTTAGGCTTAATTGGGTTTGACAATAGTTTCCCTGTTCTGAGATCCATTCCTTGACAGAAATTCAAGGAAATTAGAGGCAAACGGACTGGAAATGAACCGGATCCGTGTGCCAGTGAATCCTGCTTTACACAGCAACTCCACCCGTAAATCATTGGAGGTTAGTTCCCCCCCCCCCTCGCCAATTATAGCCTGACAGACAATACAGGGTGAATTTAGCAGCCAAAATTGACCACGGAGCCAACAATGCCACTTGGATCATCATTTCATATTTTTTTCATCCGACTCCAATCACTTCCACAGATAATAACCGTTTTGGCGCCGGACATGGGCCATCAACAATCTGACCTGTGACATCCCTAAAACTGAACGAAAATGCCGACAATGACTGACATATTGACTAATTCCTGTACAATAATAAATACAGATGAAATCCTAATCACTTCCAATGAGAGGTATAACGTGGAGCTTAAATAACGCCATAATTCATCTCCTACATGTATCAGGGGGTAGTATGTAAACATTGAAACGTTTCAAAAGAAACGAGCCAAATGAAACGACCCAAAAAACATGCAAAATCTGAAGTTGCAGGGCAGAAACGGTGTAATTTTGTTATTTCCAGTTCATTTTTGGCACTTTCATGGCATAAAAACATTAAAATCTCTCAAAACACACGTCTCCCGTTCAAAACACACGTGTTGTTTTTGTTTACATGACACCATGCTTCCCATTCATTCAATGTTCAAGCCCATCCCTCCAAATATGGAAGTCGTCGCTTCAGAAATTCTCTATGCGATTATTAATACCTTTTATCATATACTTTCTCTATATGTCACTCACCATGGTTATTTTCTGTGAGGAATTTGTCTGAGGCCTCAAAACGTCTTCAAAATATATCGTTTTTGATATTGGGCAAAGTTTGTAACACAATGTGCATGCGAGTTGTGAATAGATAATAAGCCATGAGCATTCCAACCAATTAGCGTACGCCGATCATTCCATTATGAGGGGTGCGAGGTTGGCAAGAGGAAAATGTGACATCGTTCGCCGCAGTGTAGCCTAAATCTGGCTAAGAAATCGCAGAAAAAGCTAAAATAAATGATGATAAAAATCATGAAGGCATCGGGTAATCTACATTCCTCTATTCATATAATGTAAAATAATATAGGTTTTTGGTACTTTTGTTATGATTTTTCATATTTTTAAAAACATTTTGGGTCGTTTCATTTGGCTCGTTTCTTTTGAAACGTTTCAATGTTTACATACTACCGTATCAGGGACGTCACAGAGGCAGAGACATGAGATGCACTCAGTTCTAGCTGTATGTGATTTCCATACATGCGCCACCAGCTTAGGGGTACCTCTGCATCAAATATTCAACACCTAGAACTGGATGTCAGAAAATTACAGGATAGAACTGAAGCAAACAAACTGCAGCATCGAAATCCACCAGAATATAAGTATTAACAGGAATTGATTTAGGCCTACCGTTTTGAACAGCTGGCCTTATTATGAGTATGAGTATGAGGATATTCCACTTGTTGCTTTTCATTTTATCATTTCAGACATGCCATGAACTAAAAAATCGATCATGAATAAAGCAAGAGAGAGTCTTGACTCTGTTTTTCAACGTTTTATGAAGGTACCGTTATTGAATGGTTACATTGATGATTGCCACTTCAATACATTCAGTACATATATGCCATAATAAATGTTTTCCTAAAAGTGACACATCTGTTGTGCAAACGACCATATTTTGCTGGTTTCACCTCATCAGACAACCCATTAGCCCTGGTTACACCATCCTAAAATCCCAGTGCTTTTTGAGACACGGGTTTTCTCCGAACCAGAAAAAACACGGCATTGACACGGTGAGTGGTTACACTACTTAAAATGCGATTGGTAATAAGTTTCGTTACCCGGCGATAGCATCCTGGCACACCAGGGGCATCGCGTGACTACACCTCCTGTTACATCACTCATACCCCTGGCGTCAATAGCAGCATTTCTATTTCACGGCAACAGTCAATCATTCATTCAGTCCACCCCTTATTTTAATATGAATTGTGTAGAAAGCATGCGCTTGGGAGAGCAGTGCTCCATGAAAAAAACCTACTATTGCACAATATGGGGCCCAAAATAGGGGCATGTACTTCTGGCATGATGGGAAGAAGAAAGATTGGCAATGAAATTACCCATTTTGATCCTCGTATTGTGCAATAATATTGATCGTGTATGGACCGCATAAGGTTATGGGGTGAATTCCTGGTCATACCCATTTTATTGGGACAGTGAGAGCGACTCTCTTTGAAGCGGATATTTTTTCAAAATAACCAAATTTTTTTACAGTTGGCAGTAAAAATCGAACAAAACCCAATTGAATTTTCTGCTACAAACTGCCAGAAAATCCAGTAAGTGATGACAAAATTGGATTCCGTCAGCCATCAGCGCTCAAATTTCAATCGATTTCGCCGAGGCTTCCATTTGATTGGAAAGCATGCCCGCCGGGGATAAAACCGTGATAAGATGTTGACACAAAATACAACGAGGATATGAGTCGTGATAATAGCATCAGATTTCATCACTTGTGAGTTAAAGATGAACCTCTCAATCAAACTTATTTTCAAGTTCATTTTTCAGACCTCAGGATCCCTGCTTAGTCGAATGTGGAAAGTGCAAACTGGGGCCACTGGGAGGTGCTGCGAATGGCTGAACATCTTTTTTGTTTGTAAAAACAATCACGTCCAGGGTTTACATCTAGGCCATTTTAGGGAAGTGCTGTGCTTTGCCGTGCCCTAAAAGGGGCGCCACTAAGCTTTTTTAGCACCCAAGGATGCCATATAACCCCCCCCCCCCCCAATTTTTTTAACATCCCAGTCGTCCACAGTGTTTCCACCAAAGGGGGGGGGGATGGGGGATATGTCCCCTCCATAAAAAGTCAAAATTAGTCAAAATTTATATTTTTGACCAGCAATTCCGTCATATTTACTCTTTGCCCCCCCCCACAAAAAAATTCCTGGCAGAAACCCTGTCCCAGACCCTTTGTCATGGTCTCTTTTGGTCATATCACCTTAGAAACTGACTTAAATTGGCTGATGACTGGAGTTATAGAGGTTCTTCACGTGACGTCACATTTCCACGACGATGCCGCCATATTGGCCGTCAAAATGTTGGGCAACGTCACGGCATAAACACAGCGTCAACACACAGATCGTGACGTCAAAATGTCATGCATGACAGTTTTGACGTCACTTCCGGCCATTTGACGGCCAACATGGCTTAAATTGGCTGATGACTGGAGTTATAGAGGTTCTTCACTGGTTCTTCACATTTCTGGTTGGTTCTTCACTGGTTCTTCACATTTCCATGACGATGCCGCCATATTGGCCGTCAAAATGTTAGGCGACATCACAGCATAAACACAGCGTCAACACACAGATCGTGACGTCAAAATGTCATGCATGACAGTTTTGACGTCGTCTCCGCCCATTTGACGGCCAACATGGCTGATTTTTGCAGTCATGTGACTGTTGTGACGTCAGTGAAGAACCTCTATAGAGGAACTTCACGTGACGTCATCGTTGATGTCATAATTCGCACGTCAGCCATGTTGGACGTCATTTGAAGCTACGAATGCGTTGGACGTGACGTCCAACATGGCGGCATCTCGTCGCGGCAGTGACGTCACAATCGTTGCTGCACGTCCTCTATAGAGACCTTTTTTACTGGCAAGCTTCTCTAATTCCGTAATAGAAATGTCGCGAATGAAAAGTGCCCTTTTCTAGGTTGAAGTGCCCTTTTCACAAAGTTTGCACAGTGCCCATTGCAAATCTTAAATATAACCCTAATGCTGTCATTTTTTCAAAATGTATGCCCAACTTGAACTATTAGCCTAATCACTGCACACCACGAGGGATGAATCACCGTCGATATTCCCGCTGTCCCACCCATTATCCTATCCTAACCAAATAACAATCCAACGCCACACAATGGACTAGGAAGGTTAATTTACCGTGATTGCATCTCACCCGGCCAGCGTGTCCCTCACTCCGCCGATTACGGATACAACCGATTTTTCCATTGTTGGCCCCGAGAAGATTGAGCGCGATTTAATCTCTCATTATGCGGCCAATCCGCCGAGACATAACGAAGACGCAGTCGGATTGATTTCATATTGTCGTGGATATGACATATCGACCGGACCGTCAAAGCAAGCTTCTTGTGTCTCCGTAGTGTCAAAAGTGTAATACACGCATCTTAATATTGGGTATTAAGAAGCCATCTTAATCTGGCGATGAAACGCACGGGGTTCTTCAGACAGTTGAAGTCACTTAGCGTGTTAGGAGGTGTCTCCATCATCGAGATGGCCATATGGCATGCAGTGGATTTCCCCAGATAAGGATCGGAATGACGGGTTTTGTGCGACTTTGTCATGACCATTATCGTGGTGAAATCAGATAGATATGCATATAATATGCCCCGGCAGCGGGTAAATGCCTCAATATATCCTACAGACCTGGGGCCTGTTTCATAAAGTGACTTTAAGCTCATGGTACCTTTCACCAAATGGAAAATGCATTGGCGTTAATGGTACCATTAGCTTAAAGCCCCACAGTATTGAATTTTACGATATTTTCAAAAAGTTAGGAGAGTGCACATAGAGGTCCCATCCCTACCTGAAAATGCTAAAGTTGCTGCAACCAGTGCAACCACATGAGCTGGCAATCACGGCTAGGCCCAGCTGCATACTTAAATAATTTAAGGTTACAATTGGAACCATTTTAGTTGCAGATAATAACCAAGTAGCAACTATGGCAAGCACAGCAACTAATAAATTGTACCAGCAACTACATGTACTGCAACTCTGATCAGCAATCATGGCAACCAGTACAACTTCTCCTGGCTACCAGCTAGCCTCGTGAAAGTCCCCAAAATGCTTGCCTGATACGCACTTCACAGAATCAAGGCCTAGTTTTCAGCACGCATTGGAAAAAACTGCAGGGAGAGCTCTTTTGTAATCTGACAGAGCGTAGTACATTTTACACTACGCTGACGTCGTGACGTCGTGCGAGAATCGCGGCGATGATTTGCGTTTTTCACATTCAATACAGTGGGGCTTTAAAGTCACTTTATGAAACAGGCCCCAGAACCTTACGACCAGACAAAAATTCTGGCCATACCCAACTCCCCCTGAAGACAATGGCAGAGGGTCTACGCAGAGGGTTTCCGGCAGACGGCAAGTTTTGTCAAATGACTAGATCTGCATGTTTGATGATCGATACGGATTGCTACCACCTGCTTAGCGCTGCCATCCTTGCATCTTGCATATATATGACACGAACTAGAGGCAAAGACCCAGGACGGCCATGATGCCTGAATGATAATGATGATGATACCGAACACAAGAAGAAGAACAACAGGAAAAAGCTGCAATTTGACTGAGAATCGAACCTTCTACCTCTCAAACACGAGCCAAATGTTCAACCACTACACCACTCTGAATACTGTTTGTGTCATAAGAGGTTCAACACTTGTTTTGATACTAACCTTGCTGCTCGGAGATACATCATGAGGTCTCCGTCCATGATACAAGATGGCTGCCACAACATCTTCTCCAGGAGTTCTGGCTTCTCTGGCATGTTGGCTGGTGTGACGTTTGGCCGATATTCGGGGAGCCGAGCCTGGAATGAGTCAAAATGGGAGTAGTGTGAATCCCATTGGGAATCAAACCCACAACTTCAGAGGTGACAGTGCTGAAACTCCAACTACGCCTGGGTACACATAAAGTGTACCCACGATGACAAAGTGTTTGATATCATCAAGTGAAATTGTACCCTGGGTCCACTTTCTGGTTACAAAGTGTGCCCAGGTTCTGATTTAGAGACCTCGGTGCGAGCCATAAATAAAGTGTACCCAGGATGACAAAGTGTTCGATGTCGTCAAGTGAAATTGTACCCTGGGTCCACTTTCTGGTTACAAACTGTGCCCAGGTTCTGATTTAGAGACCTTGTCATTCCCATGTACGTGCGCATGTGTCATGTGTGCATGGCCATGATGGACGTGTCTGATCATGTGATATGGCACCAGTACCACCTGGTGGAGGATCGTGGAACCAACCTATGCTAATTCACATGTCCGACGAGATCTTGAGAATGAGCTCGTGCCGAGGTCTCTAAATCAGAACCTGGGTACAGTTTGTAACAATAAAGTGGACCCAGGGTACAATTTCACTTGACGACATCGAACCTGGGTACACTTTATGTGTACCCAGGGTGACAATAACCCCTTCAGCGCCACTGAACTGCAAACTGGTTTCCATTGAGTGCTCTGTTGATTATTGCGGGTAATCCACTGACTTTACGACGAGTTTATGATCAGTTTGCAATTAGTTCACGACGTGTTTGCGACTAGTTTACGGCGAAAATTTATAGCCGATGGATGAGCGTTCACGATTCGTTGACCACGAGTTTGCGACTCGTTCACGACTGAATTCTGTTGACGACTAGTTTGCGACGAGTTTACGACGAGATCAAACACGTTTGTTTTGGTTCGGTGGATCAGCTTCAATGTCACGTCACTTCTTTACGATCAGTTTGCGACTAGTTTACGACGAGTTTGCGATTCGTTGACGACTGCCGTCGTGAACTAATCGCAAACTGATCGTAAACTCGTTGTAAAGTCGGTGGATCACCCGCATATGCGCGACTTCACACATATCCCCATAGTAGATCCCAAAACAGTGCAACAACAGCTGTCTGTATGGCCTTGATACTGACAGAGGGTTGAGAATAGAACTTCACAGGAGTGTTTTCGCATTTCAGCTGGCACAGACTCGGCTTTAATTGCAGCTGTCAACTATAAGTGGCTTACAATGAAATCTATCAAGTGTCGATCGATCTTCAAGTGTTTTCCCATTTGTTACGGACTGTGTACAGCAGTGCATGAAAACATGTACAGAGAGAGTCGAGGACTTGGTGCACATGCCTTGATACCTCATGATCGCTTGCAAAAAATACCCACTTTCGAATACTTGATATTAGCAAAAATTTATATGAATTTTTGATATTAGTGTACAATGGAACCTCTCTATTAGGCCCCGATTACATAGAGCTATACGCTATTCGGTATTTGGTATTCGGTATACGCTACAAAATTGGACATGCACAATACGAAAAAAAAGCGAATAGCGTGCCCTCAGAATAGTTTAGTCTTATGTAAACCACTCATGGAAATAACCTTGCTCGATTCAAACTATACGCGTGCCCTATGAAACGTGCCTAGAATACCGAATAGCGTATAGCTCTATGTAATCGGGGCCTTAAGGACACCTTCGGGATTGTCAGATGGTGTCCTGAATTGAGAGGTGTCCTGATTACAGAGGTTAAAATGAAGAGAAATGATCAATTTGGGACTGAACTTCGGTGTCCTTAATAGAGAGGTGTCCTCCTCGCAGAGGTGTCCACAAAGGGAGGTTCCACTGTATTCTCAACAGCAGTCAGCCGCACTTATTGCCAAAAGATGGCAGCAAAGTTCTAATGGACCAATACAAAAGAACATTCTCCTGATTGGTGCTCAATCAAACATGAATAGGCCTACTAGGTATTGAAACAGGCCGCAATCTGCAGTGACACCTATTGGTCAACGGACTGACAGCTTCTATTTCCCTTGATAAAATGTGAACACAGATGGTCAATGACACTGAAGGAGTGAATGTCGTCCACTCTGAATCCTAACCCCCGGGCCCTACCCACAACCCTTGATACCAGGCCTCCTACCCCTGACCCCTAAAACCTACTCCTAGTTCTGACCCTAACCCCTCACCCTTACAGGCAGAGCCGTTACCCTAGATACTGGGTACCCTGTCCATAGGATTTAACATTTACACGTTCTACACATAAGTCAACGACTTCATAAGTTTACTTTCACAGCTTTTAAATATGATTTGTCTAGACAAAAGCAAGTTCCCTTCAAGAGAAGTTTTTTTATCAACCCTCCCCATCCACACATTTAAACAGTTTTTTTTTTACATCCAAAAACAACAACAAAATAGCACCTCAGGGAAATTAGAAAACTTGGATAAGATTTCTGGCCATCTTTCAAGACGAGAGCTCGAACAACCCGTAACGGCCATTTTGAGACAGACGTTGCCACTTTCATTTGAAGTCTATACTCCTACAGCATTACGATGATACTTTTCGTCAGTCGCGGAAATCTATGTCCATATTGACCTGACATTGCACTCAATGTGTCAATATCATCATTCCGTAGGCCATTGGTACTCAAACCCGACCCGGCTGCCCGCCAATAAATCATCACAATGCATGACTTCTCTTATAGTGTCATTTCTGCAAGCAAAAAGACCTAAAAACATTTATTAATATTTACACAACTCTACACGCACAATACACCCAATTGCTCCTCATCCATTATTAATCATTTCAAACGAATGGTCTCTCTTGATTAATAACTCTTTTCAGAAATCGGTCTCTACTGATTGATAATTATTTCATGCGTGCCATCTCACCACCACTGATACCATTCTAATGACCGAACACGCAGTCCAAGACGTCCTTTCTATATTGACAAGTTGCCGTTTATTGTGTCCGCAATTATTGACATTGATGCACTCAGCGGTGGCAATTCGCTGACGACAGATCCGTGTTATTCCGATCGCTGTAGCTGTAATCTTGAGAAATTAGAGCCGCGGTGTTCCCGCTCGGATAGCGACAGTTGCACGCTTTGTATCCGACAGGATATAGAATAAGTGGAGGGATGTGATTGGCTGATGGGTGCTATCATTCTCTCCAGGCCGCAGTATTAGGTGGCCATCTTTTGTGCTGCCGGCATCAGCTTTGCATAGCTGTGCTTCATAAATGTTTAAAGGGGAAGTCTGTTCAACTGAATCTACAAATGGGCAGCAGTCAAAATATTGAGATGACATGCCTAGAGGCAAATTCAGTGTTCTCCAACTTTTCACAGTTTGACTCGGCGGTACAACACGCCACAAGGCAGGAATTGCAAATGTGTAAAGCCTGTCTCATTGTGAAGGGGAGCCGGGGGAGGGGTTTACTGCAAAAAAATTGACAAAAGATGATGCAATACCTGCATTTCAGAGATTTAAAAGGTCTTGGACTTCGTTTTTTTATGTGGATAACTATTTTTTGCCCTAAATGTGAATTTTTCACAAGTTGACTCGACTATGAAACATTTTGACTCAGTGGGAAGGGCACAACTGGATTTTGACTGGGCGGTCAAAAGTTTTGACTTGGTGGCAGGTAGGCAGTAAATAGGAGTTGGAGAACACTGAAATATTAGTCAGGGTGGTAAATTTTTTGGCAAAGTGGTATATTTGGCAATGTGAGCTGCTTCACAGTTCTACATGTAGATATTTTTGGATGGAATACCACTCTGCCACCTGGAGACTAAAGTAATAGTTAAACTGCTGGATATCAATGTCAATGTCCCTCACCAGTGATATATTATTGAAATAATTGGAACAAATTATCCACTTTTAGACAAAGTACAGAACAAATTTTAATGAAATGTAATGACTCAGAGCCAAGTTATGACCATTTTTCAAATCAAATTGAAAGCATTCTATCATTCAACATTTCACTTTTTCCATTCAAATACATAACAGAAACAAATCATGCACTCGTCCACTATTTTCAAACCCCGACAATGAATCTTTTTACGCATATATTCTCAAATAATAGCAATAGTCGTGATGATCGTGACATAGATTCATAGTCAATTTGATACAGTGCAATTCCACCTCAAGAAGCCAGGAAAGCTCCACATCAAAGCATACAAATGCACAGTCAACCCGTCTCAAGTTGACTTGAAATGGACTGTTATAAAATTGATATTGTCGGTTCACGAACGCCAATGGCGGTGTCTCTCTTATTAGTCATTAATTGCATGCTGGGATTAATGGTCGTATTTAGTCGTTAGGGCATGGCGGTAAATGATTTAGGTGTCGTGTACACGGGGGTCTGGGGAGCGATTCGGTAATGAAGAGTGTTACGGGTATGGATAGTGGGGAATTATAATGATCAACCAATGGGACCTGAATCACAGGGCTCGAATTAATCGACGGCATCGACGGCATTTTGCCGTCGTGCCCAGCCTGTTTGCCGTGATGCCCTCCCATTCTGTCCCCTCTCCACGGCACTGCACTGCCGTGCCCTTTTCATTGCATGCCTTGGTGCCCTCTCGGGCCCGTACTTGAGTTCAAACAAAAGTAGAAAGACGAGAAACAGCGAAAAAATAAGATTATAATCGAGGCACAGGCGGGTTTGCCGACGATCCCGACTTTGAGGATCCATAGTTTTCACTTCTACAACGTCCAGAACTTTTAGTTTTATTTCTCTGGGATTGAAAGAAATCGCCTCAAAAACTGCTTTGTTGGATTCATTCCTGACGAAATATCCTTTCCAATGACATAAGGCTTGCCCGCGTTTTGGTCATTTTTATTCAGTTATTCACTTGATTTGTGTGAATAGGCTACAACCGCGAGTGGCTGAACCAGAGTTCATGAGTTGGCTTGGCGCCAAGTCACTACAGCATGCAGACAATCTCCATTGAGTGTGCACCAACGATGTTTCTGATCAGCCAGTCTGACCTAATAAACAAAAATAAGCTATGCTGGACACTATGAGAGGCTCAAATTGGGTCTTTTGTTCAATATTCTGTTGATTTCATTGCGAACTTTACTTTAGGTAACCATTTTGGGGCCAAGTTATCAAGTTCGTTTGACTCAGTCATGTCAGTGGGAGGAAATCTCAACAGCCAATGGGCAGCCAATCAGAAAATAGCAGCTTTAATATGCTACTGTGTGTGGGAAATTTGAATTCATTTGTGGGTTTTAATGAATGAGAGGCCTTTCACAGCCAAGTACCTGACTGTGTCTTGGCTTGAGAGAAATTTCTTCCTTAAATTTGGGCCTGGTGTCATCTCTGAGGAACCAGGAAATGTGATATTGTATTTGTACAGTGTCAATCATGAAAATGTGCTGGCATTTATTTATTTCTAAAAAATCAGTATTTGAGGCACTCCCTGGCCTTCTATGACAGAGCTGCTGAGTTTAAGGGAGAGTCTGCGAGGTCACTTAAAGGGGTAGGGGGCTAGATGTCCATTGTGAACTCTGTGTCTTGCACAAATCTTGCATCTCCGCCCTTCGTTATTTCCCAGTTGAGGATGGTGCGTGAGACTGGCAAACTATGCGGACATCGATTGCCTTCGTGCCCTAGACTGATAGATTGTTACTGCAGCGGTGCCCCTGCAGTGCGACAAAAAATGCCTTGGTGCCCCCCAAAATCAGAAGATATCCAAGGCAACTTTTGCAGTGCCCTTTTGAAATGCTAATTCGAGGCCTGGAATCACAGTCCCAATTGTACGCTGAAAATCGTAAACAATTTTGCAATGCATGAAACAAACAAGTTAAATGATGCGCCCTGTCTACAGAGGTGAAGTGTTTGGTTATCGAGCGAGCCATCCAATATCAACGAAGTCGAAGTGCAGCCGAGTCAACCAATCAGCATGCACGGATCCAGAGGGGGGCGCCCCGGGCACACGCCTCCCTTCTCACCAACATATCTGTAAAATTGACCATGAAATTCTGGAATTTGGCACAAATTTCAATGTTCCTAGCACAGGGCGTCCCCCCTCTTTTCCGAAATCGTAGGGCCGTATGCACCAACGAAGATTATTTTCAACTCAGGTTGAGCCACAGCTTTTCAATTATTCAGGTTTGCCAGGATATGATGTGACAATGCAAAAGTTATGGACAACAGGCGATGCCGGTCTCAGTATAGAGCTTGTGCAGTGACGTCACATCTGACCAGCAGTCCACCACGCCAACGTCAACGTCAAAGTGTGCCACATGTAGATCACGTCATGGTTGAAGTCACACACACTCCACTTGCGCCGATGACAAAGTGCACCACGTGGGTCGACGTCATTTGACGTCAATATGACCAGCAAGATGGTGGATTTTTCTGTGACGATGTCATCTGTACAAGCTCTATAGGCCCTAGTGGTGAGAACAGGAACTAACCTATCCAAGATGAATTGTCAACTTACCTGGTGGCTCGGCCCGACCCGAATCTCCCCCTGCGTGGTCGCCAGCCTTTTGGTTGCTGAATTATAACCAAAGATATAGAAGAAGTGGTCAGGGAGAGGCTGGAAGTCCTTGACGGCAAAGATATCCTGGTAATGGAGGACCCGGCACTTTCCTCTGAAAAGAGAAACATATTGACATTTTCAGAGATGCACAATTATAAGGGAGGGTTACAGGAGTTAAACTTGGGGAGCTGTCTTGACACTATCGTGAACACATTTGGAACTGGCAGATACTGTCCTTACAAGACAGGTGTCCTGATTACAACAACAGACGATTACCCAAAAGTATCTGTATCACTGTATCACTCCTGTTAATTCCATCCGTACAGGTCAAACTGCATTAAATGACCTTATAAGGACTGAACTTTCGTGTCCATAACTGAAAGGTAATCCGACTACGTTTATTTTGCTATAAAAGGACAGCCATGATCATTTTTTCAGTGGTTTTCGGTCGAACATATTACCTTTACCATCAAATAGAGACAATCAGTGGTAGTAGGCATTATTCAGTTGAGGCTTGAGGCGGCAGTTGGGTTCTAATCGATGTGTCGTCTGCTAGCACCAACTCGCACCATTCAATAAGCTTCGCTGGCAAAGGCTTCACAGTCGCGAACCCTTTGTGAAGTCTTGTAAAGCCTTTGTTGACAGGCGTGTACGTGTAGCGTGTAGTTCTATGTGATTGCAGCCTTACACAGCAATTTTAACCACCAGTGACACTTATTAGCCCTTTTTACACGGTGCCGGTGCATTCCGGATCGAGACTAGATCGAGGAGGGTTCGGTTATTTTTCCCCGTGTAAAAGCGAAACAACTGACCTCCACCTTCCTCGGGCCAGTTCAGTTCGCCGCGTGAGTCTCGGGAAGGTGGAGGTAGGTTCAGGCTGGTTATTTCTCTCGTGTAAAAGCGAACCGACCTCCACCGGCCTCGTGCGGGATTGAGCACGCTACATATGAATGGCATCACTGGCGCATTGCTGTAAGTTACCTGTGAAGAAATCACGCACGAGATTTCTCAAGCACTGCTCATGTTGTTAGAAGCATAGTTTATCGATTTTAAGTGATTATTTTTGCGATATTTCTTACTTGCGATGTTGATAGACGCCATCTGGTGGCACGCATTTGAACGAACTGACCTCGAACTAGTTCGAGGCGGGTTCGGTAACCCGCACCGTGTAAAAGCGATCAATCCATCCTGAACCGAACCCGCCCGAGGAGGGTGGAGGTAGGTTTCCTCGAACCAGCACCGTGTAAAAAGGGCTGCTGAGACAATGGGCTACCGTCCTCATTGTTGACCATCAGAGAGTTAAATCAGGCATAATCTGATGGGAGCAATTTTAGTTCAACTCGACCACAATGATCACTCATTTCTACAAGTGGTGATTGTTATGGTGTCATATAGCCATTTATTTCATAGTCATTACTGAATAATGTATCCATTTCCCACTTTATAACCATTTTCAACTCATTATTCATGGCTAAACTGCCAAGGATACACGTGTGTATTGCAAAATTGGAGTTGCTCATGGGTCTAGCTGTCATAAGCAAGGTTCATTGGCGCACGGATCAGGTCCGTTTTCAGTCCGTTTGCCCCTATTTTTGCAGACACGACAACGCAGAAGTCAATATGATCGATTTTTTACGGACCTGAGTTGGACAAAATCCGTGTACCAATGAACCCTGCAATACGCAGACAACTCTGCAGGTTGTGGGAGTAAAGCTGCTTTTCCACGAGGCATTTGCGGGCATGGAAAAGGAGGCGGACACGGGTGGAAAAAATCGATCCAACGTATTTCCCTTTAGCTGTTTCACTCGCACCCGCTCCCGCCACCGAAACCACGTACGCAAACGCCTCGTGGAAAAGCAGCTTAAAACAGGCAATGGGGGGGGGGACAGGTGGTAGATTCAGGGGCGGGTCACTGGGGAGGGGTTGAGAAAATACCATAATGGAGGGTTTCAGGCCACACCGACTTTGCGCATCCTCACATTTCTAAAGCCTAGCGTACATCAGCCTTGCGACTGGAAGCAACTGAAGGCAACAGTCGCTATCGATGTACGTGTTCCACGCACATTGGTTACGACAGATCATTGCGGCAACTAGCGGCAAAATCCAGTCTTCAATCTGGAGGGCGCACATCCGATACTGAATGCTACACGGAAACTGTCAATGTCTTCCGATCAGACCCACTCGGGAGTCACGTGATAAACATTCAAAATGACCGGGTGTGCTCCACAGGAAATTCATTGCTAGTGTGCGTACATCGGAAGCGACTGAAGACAACTAGAAGCAACTGTTGGCAACGAGTAGAACATGAGCAACTGGCTGGAACTAGCAGCAACAGTCGGCTATAGCGTTGCCGGTGTGCGTACATCGGCCTGTTTGAGCATCTGATCAGTTGCTGCTGGTTCCAGGTAGTCGCCAACCGTTGCCGGAAACGCCATTGCTGGTAGTTGCTTCCAGTCGCAAGGCTGATGTACGTTACGCTTAATTGGGTTTGACAATAGTTTCCCTGTTCTGAGATCCATTCCTTGACAGAAATTCAAGGAAATTAGAGGCAAACGGACTGGAAATGAACCAGATCCGTGTGCCAGTGAATCCTGCTTTACACAGCAACTCCACCAGTAAATCATTGGAGGTTAGTTCCCCCCCCCCTCGCCAATTATAGCCTGACAGACAACACAGGGTGAATGTAGCACCCAAAATTGACCACGGAGCCAACAATGCCACTTGGATCATCATTTCATATTTTTTTCATCCGACTCCAATCACTTCCACAGATAATAACAGTTTTGGCGCCGGACATGGACCATCAACAATCTAACCTGTGACATCTCTAAAAGTGAACGAAAATGCCGACAATGACTGACATATTGACTAATTCCTGTAAAATAATAGCTACAGATGAAATCCTGATCACGTCCAATGAGAGGTATAACCCTTTCACTGCCGAGTTTCTCTGAACGTTGTACGCCCCAGTGCTGAGTGTCCCGTTCTCGGGGAATCCCCTAATTTCGATTGGGGCCCCGTCTGTGGATAGCCAAACTTACTCAACGTACATTCTGCGTTGGCATCGATGGTCACCTACGGCAGTCTCAGGGGAATTCCTCTAAATTTGATTGGGGGCGCCATCTGTGAATAGCCAAACTAACTGAACATACCTTCTGCACAGGGCGACAGTGTACAGCCTAGTTCATACTTCGACGCACGACGGCATCGCCGGCGAACGACGCGCGATCTTGCGTTCAACGCCGACCCTGTCGTGCAATTTTGTTGGTGTGCTATCACAGGACTTAATTACTTGAGTCATTTCACAACGTGTCACCGTCGCTGAAGTACACTGGACTATGAATCAACTCCACGAAGTCGGCGTCCAGATTTTGATTGCACATCGGATGCCGATGGTCCTGCGTCGAAGTATGAACTAGGCTTACGGCAGTCGCCAGTGCGGGCGACAATCGTCACCTACGGCAGTGAAAGGGTTAACGTGGAGCTTAAATAACGCCATAATGCATCTCCTACATGTATCAGGGACGTCACAGAGGCAGAGACATGAGATGCACTCAGTTCTAGCTGTATGTGATTTCCATACATGCGCCACCAGCTTAGGGGTACCTCTGCATCAAATATTCAACACCTAGAACTGGATGTCAGAAAATTACAGGATAGAACTGAAGCAAACAAACTGCAGCATCGAAATCCACCAGAATATAAGTATTTTAACAGGAATTGATTTAGGCCTACCGTTTTGAACAGCTGGCCTTATTATGAGTATAAGAATATTCCACTTGTTGCTTTTCATTTTATCATTTCAGACATGCCGTGAACTAAAAAATCGATCATGAATAAAGCAAGAGAGAGTCTAGACTCTGTTTTTCAACGTTTTATGAAGGTACCGTTATTGAATGGTTACATTGATGATTGCCACTTCAATATACATTTAGTACATATATGCCATAATAAATGTTTTCCTAAAAGTGATACATCTGTTGTGCAAACTACTGTATTTTGCTGGTTTCACCTCATCAGACAACCCATTAGCCCTGGTTACACCCACCTAAAATCCCCGTGCTTTTTGAGACATGGGTTTTTTCCGAACCAGAAAAAACAGCATTGACACGGCAAGTGGTTACACTACTTAAAATGCGATTGGTAATAAGTTCCGTTACCCGGCGATAGGGGCACTGCATGTAGGCATCGCCGTAATCAAGTGGCTACTAGAGGCGTGAAATAACCTATACGCATTCGCAGGACTCATCGATTTGCATCGTCGTCTGTCGGGATGCTCGGAACTAGACATGGGGATTTCGTGGTTACACGACATAAAATACCCGTGTCTAAAATAGCCCCGGCGCAGCCCCTTCGAGCTCGCTGTGGCTAATAAGCACAGGGATTTCAGACACGGGTCTATCGGTACATGTATTTAGACTCGGCGATTTATAGGTGTAACTGCAAAATCCCCGGGGTATAACAGGTGTAACCACAGCTATTGACAGCTTTTATGAAGCATTCTGTTGGCGATCTTGTTCAATTTATTTGGGAGTAAAAACTGCTGAATTCACAGTGAACAAGTGAAGGTGACAAAAAGGCATCCATCTGATACAGTCACCCACCTACCATCATCCTCAGTGAATTCGAAATCATAAGTGTAAATCCCCTTTCACACCGGACCTGCGTAGAGTTGTGTAGTGCGTTGTATTGACTACGCCAATCTTACGCAGCCCTACGCTGGCCTTACCACTCCTTTCACACCGGGACTAACGTAGAGTTGCGTAGTGCGGCGTACCGGCTACGCCAAGCTTATGCTGCCCTACGATGTGCCTACACTGACCTACGTGGCAATACGCCAAGGGATGCAAAGGGGTGACGTGAGATGGATGCAAAAAATTAAACATGTTGAATTTTGTTCGCGTACTTTTGGCGTAGAGCACTGGATGCAGAAAGTACGCAGTCTACGCAACACTCTGCTACGCCCTTCCATGGGGTACAGTAGCGTAGTGTTGCGTAGACTTGCATAAAAACTGCAAACTGCGTACTTTCTGCGTCCTACTGAAAGTACGCGACAAAATTAGTCATGTTTAATTTTTTGCGTCCATCTCGCGTCACCCTTTCACACTGGACCTGCGTAGAGTTATGTAGTGCATTGTATCGACTACGTCGATCTTACGCAGCCCTATGCTGGCTTACCACTCCTTTCACACCGGGACTAGAGTTGCGTAGTGCGGCGTACCGACTACGCCAAGCTTATGCTGCCCTACGCTGTGCCTACGCTGACCTACGTGGCAATACACCAAGGGATGCAAAGGGGTGACGCGAGATGGACGCAAAAATTAAACATATTGAATTTTTTCGCGCGTACTTTTGGCGTAGAGCACTGGATGCAGAAAGTACGCAGTTTTTACGCAAGTCTACGCAACACTATGCTACGCACTTCCATGGCGTACAGTAGCGTAGTGTTGCGTAGACTTGCATAAAAACTGCGTACTTTCTGCGTCCTACCGGAAGTACGCGAAAAAATTAATCATGTTTAATTATTTGCGTCCATCTACGTAGGCCCCGGTGTGAAAGGGGCTAAACACTCAAAAGCCTATGAATACTGCACCGCTCAATGGAGGTTATTTGTAGCAATGTCAATGTTATATCGGCCTACTCACCCGTACACTTGGTCTGGTCCTAGCAACCTCCAGTCTAATAGTAGTTTATCATACAAACTTTTTCGTGATCAACAGCAAATTTCAACCACAAGCACGCAGCTGTTCGACACTTTACCACGAGGAGAATTTAAATGCCGTGTACTAGTACTTCAGACTGCTAGGCCTATTGATCAGCTCAGCTCTTTGAACCTGTAAGCTTTCAGTTACCCATACTTATAACATGAATAGCTTATTTACAAATTTACAGATAACTTAATCCTATCTTCTGTTGGTATTTACTCAATGCCTTTCACCATATTCACTGATCCTGGTATTAATTTATCCCATTTTGACAGTAATAACAATCAACATATCACTATTAGCAGTTTTTAACATGTACAAAACACATTAAGTCTGGTACATCTAAACTCCCTACACAGTTGTGTACCGCGCCCCCTTCGGTTCACCCGCTCTCCACTGCTTAACTTCGTAAAATTCGCCGCGTTTGGTCAACAGATGGCGCTGAGAGAGTCGACCAATGAGAGCACCGAGCAACCGGTAACCAAGCTGGCCTGAGACACTTTTTCATTGGCCAGGGGTTCGTAGCCATGATAGCACAAGAACATCCGTTGCCAACGGGCCAAAGAGTTCTGAAAGCAACGTTCTGATAGGCTATAAAACTTGCACCAGGCCCTGACGCCATCTGTTGACCAAATGCGGCGACTTCCACGAAGTAAAGCAGTTGTGGAGAGCGAGTAAACCGAAGAGGGCGCGATTCACAACTGCATAGGGAGTTTTAGGTACATCAGCCTTGTGACTGGAAGCAACTACCGGCAACAGCTTTCCCGCAACGGTTGACGACTACCAGGAACCAGCAACAATGATCAGATGCTCAAACAGGCTGATGTATGCGCAACGGCAATGCCATTGCCGACCGTTACCGCAAGTTCCAACCAGTTGCTCATGTTCTACTCATTGGCAACGGTTGCTTCCAGTTGTCTTCAGTCACTTCCGATGTACATGTGTTGGTTGGCATGAATTTCCCCATTTCTGGAGCATACCTAGTCCGGTGAAGGATTCACATGTCCACAAGATGGCGGTGCCCACTACGCCAACCACGAGAATGAACCAGGGAATCAACCACGAATGGTTTGAGGCTGCAGAGTGTCTTGGTTTGATAAAATTACACTGTACAAAAATTTGTTTTGTTTGTTTCAAACCATGCAAACGTACCACAAACATGACAAAGGGTGCAGCCATTTTGAATGTTTATCACATGACTCGTCAGCTCTCAACACATCGTTTTCCAATAGAGCCGCCTATTTTTTTGCACTTTCCATCTGTACCTTTCACCGCCCTGAACTGCCAAGCTGAATTTTTAGACAACAGTATAATGAGTCAAGGCGGTTTATGGCGGTATCAGCGTCTGGAGACATGGCGGATTGTGGCGCTGCCGGCAGTAATTAGTGATTTTGATTTCCACATTTAGCGGTGATGCAGATTTTTGTCAAAAGTGGGCGTGGTCTTCTAGGCGGCTCACGGCAGGGCGGTTTAGGGCGGCATGGGGTCTATTGGGTTAAGAAGTTCAGGTACCAGTGTGTCCAAACCTTTGAACTATAGTCGTAGCACCTCCTGCCTCGAGCTCCGACACAGGTTTTTTCATTTCAAAGTACATGTATATACTCTCTCCAACACAAAAGGGGTTAAATTCTCTAAGCAAATTGTGACCAGACATATTGACTGACTGTGTGTATGAAAGAAAGTTATCACAAACTGATTTATCCCTGTACAATATGCAAATAATATTTATGAGCACTTAACCGTGTCGTTAAAATTGGCTTTTTATATCGGCAACAATCTGACATATTATGAATATTTTAACGCTGTTAATAACTTTTTAAAGGTATGGTACATATTTTCAAATCTTGGCTCGTAAATTTACTGGGGTATTATAAAAATGTTGCCCTCAATGTCGGGTGACATACCGAATGTCCCCCCGCTGGGATGATATGTCTCCCGAGGCTTTGCGAGGGAGACATATCATCCCAAAGGGGGGACATGAGGTATGTCACCCGACATTGAGGGCAACATTTTTTATCTCGTACCGAAAGTCTAGTTGATTGAAAACGACTTTCTTTTATGAAAAATTCAAATCAACGCCAAAATTAAGGACAAGAAATGACGTGACGTAATGCATCCACAGTGTACTGCAGTGAAATGACGCGACGCGACGTCACATGCTGAGTGTTGAATTNCTTGCGGAGGAATGACATGACAGTTCACACACGCTTACCCTTTAACACATTGACTGCCATGGCAAAAATATCGGGCCGTATTCAAAAAGGCTGATCATCGCGCGATTAAGATTTAGACGCGTGTAACTTCACTAAATGCACACACTTCCACCATGCATTTGACGAAGTTACATGCGTCTATGCCTTAAACGCCCTTTTTGAATACGGCTCATCATTTTATCCGCAATTGCCATGACTACCAGGCCTATTCAAGTTGTTTTATATTGCCAACTCAATTGGATCGTAGCTGTACGCCCTCTAGCATGTTCCCAACATCTGGTCAATCCCCACTGCCAGTATGATCATTGGAAGGCTCTTCGTCATTGCCAAGCTTATCAACATTAATAGAAAATGCATTAGCCCTACTACGAGTATACCGGTACTCGTAGCTGGCAATGGGGAGGAGATCAGTGACTATGAGCATACTCGTAGCCGGCAGTCAACGTGTTAAGCCTAGTGTTCATCGCACTTGCGACTGGATGCAACTTGTCGCCACTGAGTACCTGGCGACGGGGAGGAACTAGCTGAAACTGGAGGCAACAGATCAGTCGCCAGAAACGGTCAATGTACGCAGCCTTGCGACTCGCTAGAACGGAGAAATCGCCAGTCACCTGGTGCACATGGTGTCCAACTTTTTAGCGACTGGTTGTATGCAGTTTAGTTCAGTCGCGGCGATGTACGGGGCTTGCGACTATTGCCCGTTTTTTAGACAAAATCGAGTCTCACTTGTACTCCAATGCCCTGGCAATGCCATGGATGGTACCCGAGTTGCTGCCAGTCGCTGTATGTGGTCAGGACATAACTAATGATTGGATACTCCTATTTTTTTCAGAGTTGCTGATTTTTCGCTGTGCGCACATCCCCAGCAACTGATTGACTCAGTTGCTTCTAGTCGCAAGTCCGATGTGTGCCAGTTTTATGGTTGAGATGGAGCTCTTTGGATCAGCACAATGATTGACTAGTCACAGCCACCCACAGTCCGACATCTTCGACCTTGCGGTCGTCATTTTCATATCCCAATTGTTGCTGGATGAACGAATCGTGTCCAAATCACCCGAGATCAATCAATGTCTCAGAAGAGGATATCTCATCAAAATAATGGCCAACTTATCTGTGTCTGCAGTCGTTTAGTGCGATTACTTTCTGTTCCCAACCTCTCAGGATGGACCAAGTTATGGATGAACACCAACATGCCACTAAGTTAAGTCGGGATGATATCCGAGAGTACAGTGGAACCCGCTCTCAACTGAGGACACCAGGCTTGGATCCAAGGGGGGCACACACATCCCCCTTTCTGCCAACAAATCTGTAAAATCGACCGTGAAATTCTGAAATTTGGAGCCAATCATTGAAATTCACCGCAGATTTCAATGTTTCTAGCACAGTGCGCCCCCTCTTTCCCGAAATCATGGATCCCCTGGACATCTTGTGGATGGCCTGGTACTGTCCTTAATTGAAAGTTGTCCTCAATACGAAGGTCAAAATGACCAGACGTGACCAATGTGGGACTGAAATCCGTGTCCTTAACAGAGAGGTGTCCTCCTGGCAGAGGTGTTCACTAAGGGAGGTTCTACTTATAGGGCCGCATTCAAAAAGGGTGTTTAAGCGTTAGATGCGTGTAACTTCGTCAGATGCATGGTGGAAGTGTGCGCATTTAGTGAAGTTACATGCGCCTAAGTATTAATCGCGCGATGATCACCCTTTTTGAATACAGCCCAATGTGTTTATACACGAGTCGCACAGACAAAGGCACTTCCATCAGATCAGTATCGTCCACATGTTCTTCCCAACTACCATAAACCAAGAGTAGCGGCCGCCCTCCCTCGCCACGTCAACATCCCAGCTTCATACATAACGCCTCCCTCCACATAACTGTCAACCATCTCGGGACATTATCTCCAAACTGTGACAAATTTGCGTTCATTATGCACTAGTGGCCACTGAACAGCGTTATAGGCTGTTAATGGCCCGATGTTTTCCCGATATAAAAGGTTCACGCAAGTTGATTAGCTATATTTTATGTCCTAGCGAGCTGGTAGGAATTTTTTGATCGTCTAATGCCTGGTTGGCATAGTGCGCACCATAAACAACGAAATTGTCCGCAACACCAGGGGAGTTAACCCGGAACTCTGGCTGATTTATCTACGCATAGGGGACGGATGGAAGTGATGCTAGAAAATAAACTGATTGTAAAACAAGAGGGATGATATAAATGAAATGTTATAAGCCAAATGAGAGATTTGGATACTTCAGTTTGATGCTATGGCCCACTGGGGTAATGGGGACCCTAGCTCACTGCCTCAATAGGTGTCACTAGTGGTCATCCTCCCACAGCAGGAGTTTTTACCTCGTTCCTCTTCATACGCTCACACAAACCCCTGCTGAAATACAACGGCCAGTGAATCTGATGTGGCTGTTCCATACTCCAGTTGCACTCCCTGTATTTTAAGGATGACTGGAGAAGTACAAATTTCGTGGTTTTACCCAGTTTGATTTTAAAGTTTTATCCTTTACAAATCACTTACATCTTTCCAGAATTGACTGAATTTTATCACAAAGGTTCTTCCTGTGTATAGGAAAGATTCTTATTATTTTTGATTGTTATTATGAGTCATAATTATTTTAATATTGACACCCTGAAAATGCTGCATTCTGATTGGGCAATGGTTTTCTGACCGCCTCTGCTTGCCTGGGAGGCCCAATTTCAGCAGGGCTTTGTGTGGAGTGTATGAAGAGGAACGAGACCAAAGCCCTGCTGTGGGAGGATGCTAGTGGTTAAAACTATTGAAATGAAACTGACATCCCGCGGTCCTGATCAATTTTCCACACAAAAGGGGTCTGTTGTATAGGACAGGGTTTCAGTGTGCTGCCCTCTATCGTAGCTAGGATCCCCATTCTAATCCTGATATCAGGTCAACCTTGCGACGGCACAAAACAGGCGGCGGCTGAGTTTTCCGGATCACTTTGCATCTGAGCCACGATGGCGTGGAACAAATCAGTTGCTGACATAGTGCGACATGACTGTAAGTTGCGTTCCACCTGTGACTGTTGGCATCAGTCATCGATCAAAAAGATCACGAATCGCAAGAGTTGAACATGTTCAAATTCTGTGTCATCCCGACGGCATAATCCATTCGCAGTCGACATGAAGTTACGATTCCCTGGTGCAGATGCCGCCTGCTCCAGGATGAGCGCACACATTTTCACTTTTGCGACCTGACCATGATTTCTAAACCTCCAGACATCACAGGGTCAGTAAAGCCTAGTGTACATCACATTTGCGACTGGATACAACTAGTCGCCACTGAGCTACCTGGCGACTGGGAGGATCAGTGTTTCCGCCAGAGGGTACGCTGTGAGTACCCTCAAAGGAACAGAAAAGGGCCATTTTCTTTAACTTCATGGGGTTTTTGGCTGATTTTGAAGAACTGCATACCCTCAAAAATATTCCTGGCGGAAACCCTGAGGATCTAGCTGGAACTGGAGGCGACTGATCAGTCGCCAGAAACGGTCAATGTACGCACCCTTGCGACTCGCTGGAACTGAGAATTTGCCAGTCGCCGCATGTTGCACATGTTCAACTTTCTGGCGACTAGTTGTATCCAGTTTCGTTCAGTCGCTGCAATGTACATGGGCTTGCGACTGATCAGTGCCAGTTTTCTGAAGGAAATCGAGTCTCAACGCCCTGGGGCGACCGCCACGAAACTACGATAGCACTAACAGGGCCTAACAGAGAAATTCTGTAATGGTAAAAGCCATTGCATACCTCTCTGTTAGGCATTGTTAGTGCTATCGGAGTTTCGTGACGGCCCGCCCTGGATGTTACCTGAGTTGGTGTCAGTCACAAGTGCGGTGTATGCGGTCAGGATATGACAACTGATTGGATCCTCCTAGTTTTATTGTGTTGCTGAATTTGCGATGGGTGTGCAGCAGCTACATCACCAGCGACTGATCGGATCAGTTGCTTCCAGTCGCAAGTGCAATGTACACTAGGCTTAACACCACTGGAATGATCTCCACACTACATGTACTACAGACATCTAAGGAAAGACTTGTCTCTGATCAAAAGCATTCCTTTGTCTGATCAAGGAAATACAATTTCTACTCACCTAATACTAGAAGCAGGGTAGGTATCACATAGATGTGAGATGAATAATTCCCGTGATTTGATTAGAGGGTCCTGGATTTCTAAGTCGTAGGAAGAATCTGTAAAGAAGAAGAAAGGGAAGGTTAGCATTCAGGAAAATTCTTGCTCAGGTCACGGAAGAGAGGAACAAGGTGCATGTTTGGCAGGGATGTCTACTCACTATCTGAAATCTCTGGCGATGCCTTGCAATGCTGAAGGGAAGCGTGGTGGTGCAGTGGTCATGGCGCAGAAATGCCAACCTCAAAATTATCCCTATTCGTAATTTTTGCCCAAAATCTGCAATTTGTCAGTAATCTGATGGTGGTTGTCAGGAGTCAAGTTGTCCCTGTCCATTTCGGGTCGCAGCAGTGAAAAGTCTGGTATGAAATGCCACAAATCCACGTTAGAAATGCCACATGCACACTACAGGCAGTTGCACTCAACGCGTAGGGCGCACTGATGCGTAGGGCCTAAACATGCTGTGAGTGGAACGCACTGCTTGAAATGCAGAGCATGCGCTAGATTGGTACCATGATCCTCTGCCAGATGGATATTATATCCATCTAGTGGAGGATTGTGGTACCAATCTATCCACGTGCGTAACTCACAGTTCGGATTGAGATCGGTTTCGCTTCGGCAATGTTCGTCATGGCGTGGGCGGGAAATTTGGACATTCGTTTTTGAACATCAGTTTTTTTATTTTGGGCGTAGGAAAAGGGACTACGGGCGTAATAACGTAAAAGGGGCAAAAAACCGTAGAAAATACGGGCAAATCCATAGGGTTGCCATCTCTGCATGGCGTGATACCTGGTCAAGTTGCCACTTTGTACATGTACAGTGTATTCTCAACTGGTCTGAACGGATCAAGCGAACGGTGAATGAGCTGCTCCTTGAGTTCCCTGGGAAGATTTCTGGAGAGACTGAGGGAGGTATAATGCCTTTGACGCTGGTACTGGCATGGTGGAGAAAAAATGGTGCAACATAAAAGCCACACATTAGGAGTCAGAAGCTCCCAGAGGAAACCAAAGCGTTGCCATCAGTATCCTATGAAGAATGGAGCCAGGTCAGGAATTGAACCCACAACCACAGGTGATGCAAACCTCGTTTTTTTCACACCACCGATCTGACAGCCCAAGTCACTTTCAATCAGGCGCAGAAATGTAAGTTAGTTTGTGATTTTTTTAATCGCAGATAGCAGCACCTACCATCACTTCCTCATTCATCTTGTGTGGTTTATGGTGCGGAAGTCTGCTATCAGATGGGGAGCGTGCACGAGGTATCATCTGATTACCCTCATTACAGTCTGCACAGGTGAAATACACAGCTATTTTACACCTTCGGGCGCCCGAGGAGAGAGATTTAGTTTTCAGGTGAGTGAGCAGACACCATGGAGTAAGTCTGACCAGGGGGAGTCAGAGCGGAAAGCCACGAGCCTGATGCAAACCAGCGGTCAGAGATGTCAGAACTCTCCATCAGCCCACTCCATCAATACTGAACTTGCATTTCTGATCTTACAACTGCAGAGTTCTCCACACTAGTGTAACAGAACGGGCGCAGTGCCCGTTCTAAAACGCAGGATTAATCTCACTGCCCGGTCTAAAAATCTGCCGCCCGGTCAAAAAAATTGCAGCCCAGTCAAAATTATTCACTTTAAATAACACTGTTTTCCAAGCACCGATGGGAGCTAGATTAGCATTCCAAAATGCCGGGAAATCGCATTGCAGGGCTTCTAGATTTCAAATTTTTCTGGGGGATTCTCAGGACACGCGTGCGGCGGCGGCTTACGATATCAGTAACAGTGTGACGTCACCAGTATGGGGTATTTTACTTGCCCTTGCGAAGAAAAAAGGTACAAGGCACCACGGCTTAGTGTTCCATGCGACGGACGTGAAGAGCCGGGCCTACCCAGTTAAGGGGTTAAACCTATGACCTCTGGCACCAAATTACCAAATGCTAGTGTACCAATGTTCCATGGGACTATTGTTCCTACCACATCAAGTTCAAGCAAATGAGGAGGTAGCCTAATTTTTTCTACCATTTGATGGCGCTGCGACCGTATCCACTTTTCCACTGTGACGTTGTTCGGAACGTCAACGTCACACTGCCGTGACATTGTGGCTTCATGCTCGCACAGCACATTGCCACGGAGATGACGTCCTGAAGACAATGAAGAGGCCTGATATGGTCGCAGCGACATCTTTCCGTGGAGAAGTGGCGACCTCCTCATTGATTTGAAATTGACAAGGATGGTTCCTTCACTGGAGCTGAAACAACGGAAACTGCTGTTCAAAGCTGTGCTGAAATAATTTACAACGATAACAGATACATTGTAGGAGGAGAAAAGAAACTGGGTAATTTTCACCTGAAGATGCCTCTGATGCTTATTGCAAGGTAGAATTCAATCTCATGTTAAGTTGACCGAAATACCATGTAGAACATCTTATGATATGTACCATGGTATGTTTGAAGTAATTAGGAGTAACTCTGGTGTGAAATGGATATGATAAGAGAAGACATCTGATGAGAATCAGTGGCGTGAACTCATGAATAAACATGAGAGGAAGTGATAACAGAGATCAGCAAAATGCGGAATGTAAAACTGTTAATGAAGGCATGGAAGGGGTAATGGGGAAGATACCGCCATCAAAATGAACATCGGTACAGTACATATCAGAATTGACATTCCCTAAATTCACGGAAGTTACACATAACTTGCACGTGAGCTATGTTACGCATACATGTAATTCACGGGTAACTCAGGGTCTTTTATCTGCATAACCTGCGCATAACTTACATGTAGGTCCAACTTACGCATAACTTGCGCGTGATTTCATGGCGCACAACTTGCGTGACTTGTGGTTAATACGTGTATATGTTACAGGACATTTCAAGCAGTATTACATGTATATGTGTAACAATGTGCACAAGTTATGCGTATGTTATGTGTTAGTTATGCACAACTTATGAGGTGAGATACACGCAACCAAGACACAACTTGCACATAACTTACGCCTAACCATAGCATAAGTTTCGCATCACTTACGTGAAGCCGTTGGTATGTCATTGTGATCCGTACTGCAGGAGTACAGACATTTTTCATTTGTATTTCATTTTTCCGTCAGGGCCGACGCTATAGCATTATTGGCCCTAGTAAGTACGGAGGAGGCCATCACAAGCTACTCACTACAGACTACAGACATGACCATGGAGCCTCTCCTGAGCACATACATGTAATCAGGGGTTCTTAGCTCTCTCCCTCTATCACCACATACAAACAACATTTGTCTGCGATGATGGAGGGATGAGATACAACCACAAAGCAACATTTTCCTCACCCTACACCTACAGGTTTCTTGCCATTCAACATTTTCTTCTCTCTACAAGCCTGATACCATATGACAGCATTTCTCAGCCAGGTTACTCAGGGTGACATTTCTTAAGGACATGCACCAATCCACCCAAAGGGCAATGTTTCACAGTCAACAACAACGTTACCATTAGAGAATGACAAATGTCACCAACAATACTGGTGACATTTTCAGCCCCGACACCAAACACTGAAAAGGAAACCAGGAAATGGAGAAAATCAGTGAAACTGAAGAATGCCAAAGTAACAAATGTTTCTGTACTATTAACCCATACACCCGCTACGACTACCCCGTCAATGATTGTCACATGCAGATGGGAACCATACTGCTGCACCAACGATCCTGCACCAAGGATCCCTCCCAATCTAAACAACCTTGTTCACCTTAAGCCTGGCGCAGATCGACCTTGCGACTGGATGCAACTACCTGCAATGCCGTTGCCGGCAATGGTTGCGACTGGCTGAAAACAGTTGCAACTGATCAGTTGCACAAACAGGTCGATCTGAGCGGCCCGGCAACGCTATTGCCGACCGTTGCAGGTAGTTGCAATCAGTTGCACATGTTCTACTCGTTGCCGACCATTGCATCTAGTTGCATTCAGTCGCAGTCGATGTGCGCGCTCTGGCAATGAATTTCCTCGTTTGTGGTGCACATTAGACTGGTTCGTAGTCCCAACTGGCTTCGATGTTGGGACCGGGAACCAGTCTAGGTGCACAGCCATTTTGAATGTTTATCACATGACTCCCGAGTACGAGTTGTCCGTTCGGAAGACATCGACAATTTCCGTGTAGCATTCAGTTCAGTTGCATGTGTCGATGTGCGCGCTCCGGATTGAGACTGGTTTGTGCCACTTGTTGCCACAATGACCAGTCGCAATCGATGTGCGCTGTCCGCTCACATCGACAGCGACTGTTGCAGGTAGTTGCATCCAGTCGCAAGGTCGATCTGCGCCAGGCTTTATACTCTTTTCTACAACATTTCAGTAACCAACCCAGGTGAGAAATAAGCAAGAAAACGACCAACAGACAGAGATGTAGACTAAAGCCTTGTTCATACTTCGACGCAAGACCATTGGCGTCCAACGCGCGATCAAATCTGGATGCCGACTTCGCGCAATTGATTCATGGTCCAGCGCACTTTAGCGACGGCGACCCGTTATGAAATGACTCAAGTAATTACAGCCTCGCGATCGGACGCCGTCCAAATCGCACAACGGGGTCGGCGTTGAACGCAAGATCGTGCGTTGGTCGCCAGCGATGGTCGTGCGTCGAAGTATGAATTAGGCTTTAGGCAGTCAGAGTGGTATAATGGGCCTGTCACTCCTGAGGTTCCCAGTTCAATTCCCAGTCGCATCCTTGGGACTCGCTGGAACTGAGATTTTGCCAGTCAATGCAAGTTGCACATGTTCAACTTTCAAGCGACTAGTTGTAGTACCCAGTTTCATTCAGTCGCTGCGATGTACGCAGGCTTGCGACTGATCAGCGCCAGTTTTCTGTACAAAACCGAGTCTCAACGCCCCGGATGTTACCTGAGTTGCTGCTCGCAAGTGCGATGTACGCAGTCAGGACATGAGACTGATTGGATCTTCCTATTTTTTACTGAGTTACCGAATTTGTGATGTGCGTGCAACGCGTACATCATCACCAGCGACTGATCAGATCAGTTGCTTGCAGTCGCAAAAAATGCGATGTACACCCAGCTTAACCGTTCAAGTGCTGACCCCAGACTCGTCCGCACTTTTTGAATTTCGCGCCGGTCCCATGACGTCTACGATCGCGAAAGCCCTCAGCTACCCAGATCTTCAATGATGAGCCTTTTTGCTAACTTTCTTGATTTTTACCGTTTCTACCTCAAAAATTTTGAAAAACTTGGAAAAGTCATGGGAGTTTCTGCATTTTAAGGGTTAATGTGAGAGAGGGCACAGGAGTAGATTCATTCTGTCCTAACACCTCGACAAAACATACTGAATCGAGTCCACAATATTCCTCGAGTTTGCATCCTTAAGAAAACACTTCACCAGAACTCTGCCAACAGCCTTGATCTCAAAAATAAGATCATTTATTACGTTACAAATGGCGCTCAGAAGTACAAGATAAGTACCATCAAAACGGCTCCGACAATGATGGAAGGATCATTATGTTGCTGAACTGAATGGTATCGGTTTTACGATGCACTTGGGGCTTCTAAATTGTGTGACTCACATTCGCTGACGGAATACACATGGACCATCAAAGGACTCCTGATACATATTAACTCAAATTATGGCTGATTTCTCTTGTATAAACCACTAAATCATATAAACAACTCGGCGCTATCGTCACGATCTGCGTGGAGATGAGAAATTAACCCATCATCGTAGGAATCATACTAAAATTTGACAAGAGTTTGTTCGTTTGTGAGTGTGTTCGTGATTTTCTCCAAGACTGATGAATGGATCGCCGCCAAACTTGGTGTGCTCATGCAGACGGGCCTGGGAAGTACATGTCCTTACGAAGACCGAATTTTGATACGACTTATAGTTTTCGAAATATCAAGATATTAACGAAAATAACAAGGCCTTTTGACGTCATGACGTCATCCGTGACGTCGGCAATGTCATGTGCGACGGAATAACGTCATTACGCCACTGGAACAGGTATGACGTCATTACGTCCCCCAAGCAGTCCTAATGACACCACTGTACAGGTATTGCCTCGTGATCAAAATGTGAAATGATCATGTTCCCCGCCGTTCTGAGTGCACTTGTAATACTAGAGCTTGGCCATGTCGGCAGTCACGACAAAACAAAGCATGCTACTTCCAGGATAATCTTTTCAAAAGGAATTTTTGCACGTTTGAAATTCTAATATCCCTTTCATGTCATCCTATAGACATCCCACAGCAATTATATCAAAGTTTTTGTCTGTCAAATAGTTCAATATGATATGGACAAACAATCTGAACATTATAGGCACTGTTTGTACACACATACCAGATCTTACAAAACATTCAAAGGCCCACTTAACCCGTAAGCCTACGGCTCTCTGATATTAAACGGATCGTTGAAAATGATCATGAAATAGAATCCGAAGATCACGACGGATCAGTGCACATATCCATTATTTCATGTCTTCACAAATTTCCAAACAATTTCGTATTTTTTTCATTATCCCACAAGCCTTAGGCGTGTTGTTTTTGAAATTCCATCCCCATTTGTAGTCATAGTAGGCCTACTATCACATCATAACTGTATACTCTACAATACGATATACATGAATGCATGCACCTGTATATTTTATTGCTGCTGTCTGAGCAATGCTGATTTTATTGTCCTGCCAGGCTGTCAGAGTGGCACAGTGAAAACACTGGCACTACCTCTGAGTCACGGGTTCAATTCCCAGTTGGGCCATTTTTCTCTCTGAACACTAGCCAGGCCAGTTTCACAGGGTGGTACCACCCTGTTCAAAATTTCGAGGTCATTTTACCACCCTGTTCAACACCACTCTGTTTAAAAATAGCCCCGCTGTTGCGGGCGTAACCCCTCGGCCTGTGTGTTTTACTGAAAGAAGATATGGTAAGTGGTATACCCTGTAATGAAGTTGAAATGAAGTAGTTGTACATTAATTTATTACCTGGGGGGTTGGTGGTTTTAGGTAATTGCAGTCAATATTGTGAGTGAATTGGAGACTAAAAATCCAAAGCATTCTCAAGTTAGAGCGTTCACGTCGTTGACCAATCAGATATCAGCTTTTGACCTCTGTCACCTTGAAATGTAGGTGTAATCCAAAACCCGTGTGATATGTTGTGTACCCTGACTGGATACACCCACCATAAAAATTTCATGAAGTTTCGATGACTAGTTTAGGAGTAATCGCAAATTTTGTCATTTCACTATGTGCCCCCTGGTGGCCAAAGTAGGAATCAGATCCGGTCGATTTTCAATAGCGAGAAGCGTCATGTCATGAGGTATCAACATACAAAATGTGAGACGAAAATTCCAAAGCATTCTCAAGTTAGAGCGTTCACGTCGTTGACCAATCANGCAGATATGCCTGCTGTACACAATCAAATTTTTTATCCAATTTTTTGGAAATTCAGATTCCGGGCCCATTGGGGCTGCAATGTCTAAATGTGCATGTACATGTAGGCCTTTAATATTGAACATACATGTACATGTACATGTATTCAGAAAACTGGGATGAAAAATTTGATCGGTGTACAACGGGCATTAGAGAAACGTGTAATGCCCGCTGTACACGATCAAATTTTTCATCCAATTTTTTGTTTTGGAAATTCAGATTCCGGGCCTACCTGCATGTTGGCCTTTATTGAGCATATTCAGAAAATTGGATGAAAAATTTGATCGTGTACAACGGGCATTAATTGGATTGAAAGTGAGTTGCACCTGACGACCAAGTCAACATTCGCACATCTAGACCTTTTCATTATTATCATCAGATCCTGTAGTCCAGCTGGACATATGAACCATATCTTGGTCCAACTGAGTCAGTTATTGTTAAAAACAGATGTCATCATTAGCACCGGTTTTATATCCCATATTGTGGTGTAGTATTTTAATATGAGTGTATTGAGAGGGGAGTATCATGTTGCAGGCTGCACGCAGCTTTGCAATCACTCACACAATGGCAAATGGCCGCAGACCCAGAATAAGAGTTCGATTACCGCATGATCTAATAAACGTATCTTATTTTATCGACAGTTTTTATGCATTGAGGATTAATAGACAACACAAGTCAGCCAGAAATAATGAACGTCAAGTTTTTTGGAAAAAATACACGAGGAGCTGCAGATCAATACACAGTACACTTTACATGTAATGCAAATAATGACTTGCTTTTTATAGTGCTCGTCTCAAAGTGCCTCACCCAAGTCTCTCCAGAAACCTTTCTTGGGAACTCAAGGAGCAGCTCCTATTCAGCACCGCCTTAATCCTTTCAGACCAGTTGAGAGTACAATAATAAAGTGGTTGATTTTTTCCATCAGGGCCGAAGCCGCATTGAAATAATTACATGTATATGCAAAAATATCCTTCGAAAGCTTTTACCGTAATGAAGGATCTGTTATATTTATTAAGGGAAAAAACAAAGCACTACTTGGAGCACCATATCAACTTGGGGTGAAACGGTCAAAAATTACCGTAGTATATATTCATGCGCCGTGTGTAACACGTGTCTTCGATACCCTAAAGTAGTCCGTAGTAGTCTGCAGAGATTAGTGGAGTGACATCCAACCTCAGCCAAGTGTACCGTTAACTAATTCTAGATACGAGATTGCCAATAGCCTACAATATGTGAAGATTAGCATTTTTCGTCCTCAGAAATTCTCCAGCAGTCAAGACAACTACCACATTTATAGCAGGCTTTAATCATCAATAAAATAATGATTGCCGTTATACTGACAGTATAATTACAAATAAACAAATCAATTTATTGATTCACACAACAGAGGGAACCTCATTGAACATTATCTATTGATTCTGCTGATCAATTTTATCGATGCACCCTGTGCGGCGTGCGACGACACAACGCTTGTGAACCCATACAGGATTGGCTTCCACATGATAACTTATGGATTAACAATTATTTGCACAATGATGGGGAANGCAGTTTCAACACGCATGCAGGCAAGCAGGGTTCTTTCCCCCGGATTTTGTTCAAGGACTTTTCCAGTTCAGTACTTTTTCAGGGCCGTAGCTACATGTAGTATTTTTTCGCTGGGGCGGGCACTTTGAGCAGATGAGCTCAACGGACATGGGCTTGGCCTTTGGCGCCGGTTTTGGGCGGTGATCTGGGGCCTCTCCCAGAAAAATTTTGAAAACTAGACGCTCTGAGATGTGATTTGAGGTCAAGTTCCTGCACTCTGAGATACCAGTATGAACAATAATGATCTTTTATCCCATTTTAATTTTGCTGGAAATTTTTTTTTGCACAATTTGCCTTGGGGGGGGGGGGCATTTGCCCCCCTACCTACAGGCCTCTTTTCGATGTTGATTTACCCTCCATCACAAACGAAGAATGCTGCCCTACAATGGAAGACTGCAGTGTCTGCATATTGCAGTCTTCCCTTGTACAGCCTCTGCAGCCTTTCCTATTCAGTGAAGTGGACAATGTACATGTATAATAACATCATTAGATACTGCTCTCCTTTCTTGCAAAATTATTCAGAGCTGCCACCTAAAACAAGCAGGGTTTCCGCCAGAGGGTAAAATGGGTAAAATTCCGTACCCTAAAATTTTTCGAGGGTACGGATCCGTACCCTCAAAAATTTGATAACTTCACATATTTATCAGCAGTATTCATTGTTTTTCACCATTTAACATCATATTTCACCATGGAAAGTGATTTTATGCTTCAAAATACGCCTAAAATGGCACTAAACATCGTTTAAAACCAAAATAAACAAATAAAAATAAAAATTTTTCAAAAAAAATTTTTTTTTCCAAAAAAATATTTTTTTTGGTCCGTACCCTCATTTTTTTTTTCTGGCGGAAACCCTGACAAGGGAGATATGGCATAAAATGCAAGACCGCAGTAAGTGCAGTTACTGTCAGTCTTCATTTGGAGGGCAGAATGGATCTGACTGGGAACTGAACCCAGCACCTCAGAAATAACACTATTGATGTTTCCACTATATCACTATGACCGCCATAGCCGTCTCATTATCCCAACATGCCAAGTGATAAAAGGTCAGCAGAAAATTATATCGAAATGTCAAAAGGAAGGCATGAGATAAAGAGGTCATCACCCCCTTCCTGTAAAGAGTCGGAACTCGAATAGGAAGCCAGTGTATACATGACAAATGGCGGGATATTTATAGCGACATGAATCCTATCGACAGACCGCATCTCGTGCATTGTGGGAGAGAGATACGGAAACCGCTGTCAAGTTGAAGGGATTTAACAACGCCACGGCGATGTATCAAGATGGTGGTGTCTTACGTTGATGTAATTACTCACTATATGATCTTGTCGTACTGCGTGATCGTCACACTGTGGTGGAAATAATTGGAGGTGAAGTTCATTTGATGAGTTTAACCCTTTCTTCCCAGTATGCAAATAAAATTTTTGTGTTCATTCAAGAGGCCATGAAAACATGGAATTAATGATGGTGACACATTAGTGTTTCCGCCAGAGGGTACTCAGGGTATTATGTGAGTACCCTCAAAGGAACAGAAAAGGGCCATTTTCTTTAATTTCATGGGGTTTTTGCTGATTTTGATGAAATTATTACCCTCAAAAAAATTTCTGGCAGAAACCCTGACATACCAGTGTTTATCACATCCGTTGGAACGTTTCCGTTTCTGTCCAAACGGTTTTGGACATATGGTGAACCGGTGTCATCCCATTTCGCCTACTCCTATTTCGCCTAAACTCATTTCGCCTAAACCCATTTCGCCTAAACCCAGATTGCCTACTTCCCATTTCGCCTAATACCCATATCGCCTACTTCCCATTTCGCCTAACCATCGTCTGTCATGTCTGTGTCACATACCTCCGGCAACAATTATCAGTTTCCTTACCATATCCGTTGATCGCAGTTTTTGAACATTGTTCAATTTTTGAGATTAACGATTCGAATCCCAGGAAATGGAATCCCAGGGGATTTTTATATATAACTTGGGAAATCCCTCACTTCAACCATGCCGCACAAGGCGGCAAAAGGACTTTTCATCGGTTTGATGTGTCATGGCCGTCGCATTGTTGATGTCATGCAATAAACGGACATGATGATCGCAATGCAATCAACTTGGTACGTGTCGCCGGATTACCGGTAGTCCGACAAGTAGCTGGGACACCTTGTAGGGTTAAAAACAGGCAGCTTTGATCAGGGACAACTCACTTACATTTACTGCTATAAAGGCCCGTTTCCACATGAGCGTTTTACGCCACGTTTTGATGCTTCGCCCACCGTTTGGAAGCAGAGCGGCGGAAAATAACAAAAGATTTGACGCATCACGCAGCGTGAAACACTCATGTGGAAACGGGCCTTGCTTAAATTTACCTAAGCTATCAGCAATATTATACCACCATCTGTCATATCTCCAGTTCACCACAATCACACATCAATAACAAAATGACAGCTATCAAGTCCAGGGTCAACAAGTCCACACTCAATATACTTCAAAATTGTGTTTTCGATCTGCCTAGAAAATCATTATTACTAATGAAAGGTTATATGCTTGCCGCCAAATATCAGATATGCCCTATGTAATCATAGTAGTGGTTCAATCAGAACAGATAAGGAGTGTGTTCACTTCAATTAACGTACCGAAGCGTTTGGCTACATTTACATGTAGGATGATCAAAAGCAAGATTTTATTGATGACATTTTAATGCCATATGAAGCCAGGAAGATCAAATAGAATACTGTAAGACGAAGAGAGTTTGAAAGATTGACTGATATGTGCTGCTAGGCTAAAGCCAGGCGAACATCGCACTTGCAACTCGAAGCAACTGATCTGATCAGTCGCTGGTGATGTACGCGCTGTGTGCACATCGCAAATTCAGCAACTCAACTAGGAGGATCCAATCCGTCGTCATGTTCTGACCCCGTACATCGCACATTGCGACTAGCAGCAACTCGGGTAACATCTGAGGCTTGTGAGACTTGACGAGACTAGGTTTCGTTCAGAAAACTGGCACTGATCAGTCGCAAGCCTGCAAACATCGCAGTGAATGATCGAAACTGGGTACAACTAGTCGCTAAAAAGTTGAACATGTGCAACTCGCAGCGACTGGCAAAATGTCAGTTCCACCAAGTCACAAGGGTGCGTACATCAACCATTTGACTGATCAGTCGCCTCCAGTTCAAGCTAGATCCTCCAGTCCCCAGTAGCTCAGTGGCGACTAGTTGTCTCAGTTGCAAGTGTGATTGTACGCTAGGCTTCAGATATGGTACGTCTTTTTTTCCATGCAGCCTGTGTAGCCTATAAAATGCATTCAGCACGGACTGCTTCCATGGGACCCTAGCCCACTACCTCAATAGGTGTCACTAGTGGTTACAACTATCGAAATGAAACTGACATCCCAGTCCTGATCAATTTAATTTTCTCACACAAAAGGAATCCATTGTATAGGACCTGGTTTCGGTGTGCTGCCCTCTATCACAACTGTGATCCCATGCAAATTACTAGGCCATGGCTGGGGGGATAGGCCGAACCAAATAACTGCGGGTACAATGACCAAGGCGAGACTGGACTACGGTGCCTGGTGGTTGGATGATCATCAAGAGGTAGCATCCCCAATGCAGGAGGCCAAGACAGTTCTTTCAGTTGCACAACAAGAAGAAATCAACAGTCCTAAAGAAAGACAGCTTGTGGATTGAATCAATCCTTTTGCCTACTCCTTATTCACTACACAGTGATGATTGATCCAAAACACCGATTCCACAGTTCCCCGATCAGTCTTACAGGTTACCGCAGGATAATGAATAACTAACGGAATTCATCTTCATCAATACTATGTCAATAGCAACTTCCAGATCAGATTGAACGCCGAGATGCAACGACACTCGATCAATTTCTTGCTCAGTATGTTTCGGAGAAAATGCTTCACAATCGACCTGATCAACTGTGACTGACGAAACATTCCAAAAGCCTATCGTTGTTCTTGACAACTTATAGACGAAAATTTCGGATCCAAGGGGGGGGGCGGGGCACACCCCCCTTTTGGCCAACAAATCTGTAAAATCGACTGAAATTCTGGAATAGCGCCCAGTTTCTATTCTAACCAGATAACAACTAGACTTTACTGACTGTCCAGGCGCAGATCCAAGGGGGGCGCACGCCCCCCTTTCGGCCAACAAATCAGTAAAATTGACCGTGAAATTCTGAAATTTGGAGCAAATCATTGAAATTCACCACATGTTTCAATGTTTCTAGCACAGTGCGGCCCCCTCTTTGCCAGAATCGTGGATCCGCCGCTGGTGACCACATTGTCAAAGGTGAGACAGGGCAACAGCAGGGTCGGACAAACACAATGAAATTGACAAGTCCGACGTCATTCAGGCGGTTCGCTATTTGGAGCAAATCTTTGAAATTCACTGCAGATTTCAATGTTTAGTAGGACACGGCGCCCCCTCTTTTCCCAGAATTTGGATCCACCCCTGTAGGCTGTAGCGCGAACTACAGTAA